>OW240921.1:95111749-95142377 GCA_933207985.1 Pelobates cultripes | reverse complement strand
TCTTCCCGAAACAGATTGGTGTCTGCAGCTATATTGTGACAGAGGTCAGTTGCTTCAATGTCCCTTCTGTTACCGGTGGGCCCTCTGCTTGTGTTGTAGGTTTCTCAGCTCTCTGTGTCTGCTGAGCCAAACCAATATTTAGACAGAATTTAGGCATCCTGAAAACTTTTCTGTTTTCAGGAAAAATGGTTCGACTGCACTTGGTTACACTCACCTCTGCTGCACTGTTAACCTAAGGAAATCTTCAGAAACCTTTACTGCTGGAATGAAATGAGAAATTGTCACTATCGGACAAACAACACTTCTTTAATTTACAATCTTCTCTCCATAAACCTTACCCAGATGTGCCCTAAAATGCTGAGATTAACCAACCGAGAACTCTTGTTCCAGGGCTAATTAAGCTTCTGGAGGTAGAGTTGCACATCTGGCAAAGTTCTATATCTCTATTCATGCAGTGTTTCAAAATGAAACTCTGCAGCTACAGACTCCAAACACCGCAACCACTCCAAATCACTGAAATAGTCATGGTGCTTGAGATAACCTTTTCACTTCTGGATAATAAATCACATTCAAAACATATAATTAGGAAAACTGTTGAAAAAAAATATTAATTACATTAGAACTTCGACATCCAGTATTTTACCACTTAAGGAGTGCTCCTTAGGAAAGCCCGATAGCACGGTTGGGCCAAATCCTACTAAGAAACAGGTATGTACACCAGATACCACTACAGACCCAGAAAATGGTGGAACAAGTAAAAACAAGAATTTAAGATTTAAAGGGACTCTATAGTCACCTGAACAACTTTAGCTTAATGAAGCAGTTTTGGTGTATAGAACATGCCCCTGCAGCCTCACTGCTCAATCCTCTGCCATTTAGGATTTAAATCCCTTTGTTTATGAACCCTAGTCACACCTCCCTGCATGTGACTTGCACAGCCTTCCATCAACACTTCCTGTAAAGAGAGCCTTTTTAGGCTTTCTTTATTGCAAGTTCTGTTTAATTAAGATTTTCTTATCCCCTGCTATGTTAATAGCTTGCTAGACCCTGCAAGAGCCTCCTGTATGTGATTAAAGTTCAATTCAGAGATTGAGATACAATTATTTAAGGTAACTTACATCTGTTTGAAAGTGAAACCAGTTTTTTTTTTTTTAATGCAGGCTCTGTCAATCATAGCCAGAGGAGGTGTGGCTAGGGCTGCATAAACAGAAACAAAGTGATTTAACTCCTAAATGACAGTGAATTGAGCAGTGAAATTGTAGGGGAATGATCTATACACTAAAACTGCTTTATTTAGCTAAAGTAATTTAGGTGACTATAGTGTTCCTTTAAGGAAGAGCCAATAATTTCATCCATAACAATTTTAAGGTCCTGTATTGTGTTTAAGAAATATAAACCAAGCGGAATCTTGGTAAAGTAGTAACTTAACACTTTTTAGAATGTGCTAACAAATTGGTGCAGTTTGCTCACAGAAAAAAAAAAAAGAATGAAAGATAAACAGATCATTATATGTGAGAGAAAAATTCATCACTTCGGCTTTCTATTAGAGACATCTTGTCCCTTAAGATTAATTACCTGTGACTGCCTCATCAGCAAATTTCTTTTTTGTTTTTGAGACATGCTGAGCTCACTGTATTGCTCTCTGCCACCTAATGCCTAGTTTTCCAACAGCAGTAATACTCTTTTTTATCACATTACTTCATTGTTTGAAGGTTACAGCCCAGCACAGGCCATCATTTCTTGCAATCCTCCTACGTTCTCTTTGAAATAGAGTCTGCATTCTGAAGAGCAATGAAAATAAAAGGTTCATGTTGAAAAGTGCTGAAGTACTTTGTCATGTAGAGTTTATTGATTTTAGGATGTGACTAAATGTAATGTAATACAAAAAACAAACGCTCAAGTCTTGTTTACCAGTACAATATGTATGAAGTGGAGTGGCACTCGCTAAATAATTTTCCTCCGTAGTGTCTCCACACCAGGGTGGACCATTCCCTAAAATATTAATATTCATATCAACACCACCACATACAGATCTTTTGGAACAGCATACAAAGTTTGAAGGGTTGGAGGGTGAGGCACACAAAGGAATATCTTAGTGTCTTAGTGTCTGTCAAAATATGTTTTACTGAGTCTGCCAGAAACTGCAGCCAGAATTCTACATCAGGAAGAAACTCTTATTCCATAAACTCCTGTACACACTGAGATTTGTGGCATTAGTAGTTTATCCTCCAAGAACAGAACTACTGGTAATATAAAACCACCAAATTAAACCACTCTGTGAGCTGATATCGGCCACACCGCATCTGCCAACATTTGGTCCAGAGCATGGTGCACTGATTAGTGAAGCTATGTGAATTCTAATGGCCGATGCTTGCAGGATGCATGCAATACCAGCTCAGGACATTTTGCTTGGACCTGGACCAATGCTTCCAATGTACTTTCAATACCACCCATTGTCGATTATTTATGAATTACCTCTCTGGTACTCAAGCAAGATCTGTGGTACCGCTCACGTGCATGCGAATGCACCTCTATTCATATGAACGCCACTCACCAATACTGCAGGCAGAACTCCGTTCGTACGGACGCCGGCTCCCAAACACAGCAAGAACAGAAGTCTGAGAACACCACTTACCGAATGCAGCAATACAAAGGACAGAACTCAAGCCAGTATTTGATAAAGGAACACGGAGATGAAGGAAAAAATGGGGGATAACTCCTAAATTGTAAAATGGCAAAAAGTACAAAAAAACTAAGAAAAAAGAAAACAATAATGTGTGTGTGTTCCTAATGTGAGAGTCTTAAGTGATGGAGGAAGCTGGACACTGGCTCCTGAACACAGCAAGAACAGAAGTCTGTTGGTTAAAACACCACTTACCAAATGTAGCAATACAGAGAACAGAACTCCGTTCGTACAGACGCCGATTACCAAACACAGCAAGATAGGAAAATGTTCGTGAGAAAGCCGCTGCTTCCACATGAGACCACACAGAAGATAGAACTTCAGGAGAATCAAAGGGCACACGCGCGCTGACACACAGCCTTTTAAAGGTACAGGAGATGGAGACCAGGGTGGAACCTCAATAGACAAGATCACCCACTTTCCCTATTCAAGCCACGCGCACCCTTCACTCTTCGCTCAGTTGTACTGTGCTCCTTATTGTGTAAAGACCTTCAAAGACCTTCTGTGTATCCTGATTTTGACCCTTACCTGTATCATCGCTTCTGAACCTGTGCCGCCTGTCCTGATCTTTGGCTTCTCCAACTACTCTCTTCTGATCCTTTTGTACTGCGAACTTGGTCCATTGCCTTCAGCACTCATCTGCATCTTAGGCTCCGTCCACTAAACTGTGAACCCAACACTGGCATTGTCCATCAATTCCCTATAAATAAAGCTGCTTTTCCCTGGGCCTGTACTTTGTGTTCCATTCTGTTATTCAACTGCAATGTCCCCTGTTAGTTGTGCTCTGGACTGTTTATTTTCTGTATCCAGACTCAATCTTTTTATATCAGATTAATTTTCTGGTTTCCTGATCCTTGCTTGCATTTTTGACAACCCCCTTTCCGCGATCCTGTTCTTGCTACACTGTTACCTGTCTCTAGTTATCAGTCATCTTCATGTGCCTGTGTTTTGTTAAGTACCTCCTTACTAAGGTCTGGTTACACAACTTTCTTTCTGTTTTGTTTCCTTTTAATTCTAGGCAGACTGGGCTCATTTAACCCACACAGTACTGTTGCCTGGCTGTTGGCTGCTCGCTGCACTTGCTTGAAGTCCTTTCAGCAATGTACTCTTTTTGTTTTCACTGCAGACTTCATAACTTATTTTGGCTCAGTTCCTAGATTTTCCATTAACATAGAAACATAGAAACATAGAATGTGACGGCAGATAAGAACCATTCGGCCCATCTAGTCTGCCCAATTTTCTAAATACTTTCATTAGTCCCTAGCCCTATCTTATAGTTAGGATAGCCTTATGCCTATCCCACGCATGCTTAAACTCCTTTACTGTGTTAACCTCTACCACTTCAGCTGGAAGGCTATTCCATGCATCCACTACCCTCTCAGTAAAGTAATACTTCCTGATATTATTTTTAAACCTTTGTCCCTCTAATTTAAGACTATGTCCTCTTGTTGTGGTAGTTTTTCTTCTTTTAAATATAGTCTCCTCCTTTACTGTGTTGATTCCCTTTATATATTTAAATGTTTCTATCATATCCCCCCTGTCTCGTCTTTCCTCCAAGCTATACATGTTAAGATCCTTTAACCTTTCCTGGTAAGTTTTATCCCGCAATCCATGAACCAGTTTAGTAGCCCTTCTCTGAACCCTCTCTAAGGTATCAATATCCTTCTGAAGATACGGTCTCCAGTACTGTGTACAATACTCCAAGTGAGATCTCACCAGTGTTCTGTACAATGGCATGAGCACTTCCCTCTTTCTACTGCTAATACCTCTCCCTATACAACCAAGCATTCTGCTAGCATTTCCTGCTGCTCTATTACATTGTCTGCCTACCTTTAAGTCATCAGAAATAATCACCCCTAAATCCCTTTCCTCATATGTTGAGGTTAGGACTCTATCAAATATTCTGTACTCTGCCCTTGGGTTTTTACGTCCAAGATGCATTATCTTGCACTTATCCACATTGAATGTCAATTGCCACAATTCTGACCATTTTTCTAGTTTACCTAAATCATTTGTCATTTGGCTTATCCCTCCTGGAACATCAACCCTGTTACATATCTTAGTATCATCAGCAAAAAGACATACCTTACCATCAAGACTTTCTGCAATATCACTAATAAAAATATTAAAGAGAATGGGTCCAAGTACAGATCCCTGAGGTACCCCACTGGTGACAAGTCCAAGCTTCGAATATATTCCATTAACTACAACCCTCTGTTGCCTGTCACTCAGCCACTGCCTTACCCATTCAACAATATTGGAATCCAAACTTAAAGATTGCAGTTTATTGATAAGCCTTCTATGTGCAACAGTGTCAAAAGCCTTACTGAAATCTAGGTAAGCAATGTCTACTGCACCACCCTGATCTATAATTTTAGTTACCCAATCAAAAAATCAATAAGATTAGTTTGGCATGATCTCCCTGAAGTAAACCCATGTTGTCTCTGATCTTGAAATCCATGTGTTTTTAGATGTTCATCAATCCTATCCTTTAACATGGTTTCCATCACTTTCCCCACTACTGAAGTAAGGCTTACTGGCCTATAGTTGCCCGACTCCTCCCTATTACCTTTCTTGTAAATGGGCACAACATTCGCTAACTTCCAATCTTCTGGGACTACTCCTGTTAACAATGATTGGTTAAATAAATCTGTTAATGGTTTTGCTAGTACACCACTAAGCTCTTTTAATAGCTTTGGGTGTATTCCATCAGGTCCCATTGACTTATTTGTCTTTACTTTTGACAGTTGAAATAGAACCTCTTCCTCTGTAAACTCACGTGTAATAAATGACTCATTTATCCTTTTTCTCAACTGAGGTCCCTTTCCTTCATTTTCATCTGTAAATACAGAACAAAAATATTCATTGAGGCAGTCAGCTAGACCTTTATCCTCTTCTACATACCTTCCTTATTTTGTTTTTAATCTAACTAATCCTTGTTTTACTTTTCTTTTCTCATTTATGTATCTAAAAAATGTTTTATCCCCCTTTTTTACTGACTGTGCTATTTTCTCTTCTGTGTGTGATTTGGAAGCTCTTATAACTTGCTTAGCCTCTTTCTGCCTAATCTTATAGATCATTTTGTCTTCCTCACTCTGGTTTTTTTTATAATTCCTAAATGCTAACTTTTTGTTTTTAACTATTTTGGCCACATCTGCGGAGTACCACAGTGGTTTCTTGAATTTTTTGCTTTTACTGACAAGCCTAATGCAATTTTCTGTTGCCTTCAATAGTGCAGCTTTTAAATAATCCCATTTCTCTTGGACTCCATTTAAATTGCTCCAGTCTGATAATGACTCCTCTACCCATATTCTAATTTTAGAAAAGTCTGCTTTTCTAAAGTCTAAAACTTTTGTTTTTGTGTGGTGTGACTCAGTCACTGTTCTTATATTAAACCACACTGACTGATGATCACTGGATCCTAAACTTTCACCTACAGTAATATCTGATACCAAATCTCCATTTGTTAACACTAAATCTAGTATGGCCTCTTTACGAGTTGGCTCCTCAACAACTTGTTTTAGAGACAATCCCAGTAGGGAGTTTAGAATATATGTGCTCCTGGCACAAGTAGCTAATTTTGTTTTCCAATTTACATCAGGGAGATTAAAGTCACCCATGATGATAACTTCCCCCTTCATTGTCATTTTAGCTATTTCCTCAACTAGTAGATTATCTAACTCTTCAATTTGTCCTGGGGGCCTATAAATCACACCTACATGAGTTACTGTGTGATTACCAAATTCTAATGTAGCCCAAACGGACTCTATGTTTGCCTCACTAACTTTTATTAGGCTAGATTTTATGCTATCCTTCACATACAAGGCCACCCCTCCCCTCCCCCTTTCTTGCCTTCCCTATCTTTCCTACATAAAGAGTACCCTGGTATTGATATGTCCCAGTCATTTTTCTCATTGTACCATGTCTCAGTAACAGCAACTAAATCTACACTATCAGTTGCCATTATTGCCACAAGTTCATGGATCTTATTCCTTAAACTGCGAGCATTTGTAGACATGACTCTAAGCTTATCGTTTTTTAACACACTTGCTACAGGCACCTTCTGTCCTTGTTTTGTCCTTGTTTTTACCCTACAATACCTTACCTGTCGACTAGGGGTCGTATCCTCTGTCTTTTTTTTCTCTGCATTACTTAGTGGTTGTACTTTTCACTTTTGTACTTTCTCTGCAGTACTTTATGCAAAAGGCCATCCAGCTCGACAGATTTGTATGCGAGTAATGTCATGAGAGAGCAACCTCTCTCTCCCTACCTGTAAGGGCATTTTCTCCTCCTCCCAGGTTCCAGTCACTCTCTGCTTCACACATGACTGAAGAACCAATGCAAATGGGACTGATTGAAAGTCATCCAACCCCAGCTGAATTACAACGTAGAAAGAGAGAAAACGTATGCCTTTACTGTGGACATGCCGTGAGGACCTGTCAGGATCCTATCCTGACAAGCAAGACTTTTTTTACTGTTGATACTGTTTCTAACAAAAGTTCCTGCACGGATTATGTTTTACCACTAGTGGCCTCCCTTGCCTCTAGTTCTGGACACTCACCTTATCATTCTCACCTGACTGGACTAATTGGGTTCCTACAAAAGGTAATGCCCAACTCACCTCATTGCCTGTGCATTGAAGTTGTTGATCTGCCTGAAACACTTCATATCCTGGCTCCTGTCAACTTGTCTTATTTGCTTCAGAACCTGCTCAATACCAGCCTGAACCACTCTGCATTCCTGTTTGACTTCTAACCTGCAAAATACCAACCTGAACTTAACAACTATCCAGCTTTATCCAACCATCCTGATATTTACCTACTCAAATCCAAACAACCTCTCTGCTCTATACCTGCATCATAACACCACTCTGGACTCTGCCTCAAAATAACTACATGGTGTAATATTCCTGTTAAACAAATAGTATTCCTAAAGGGGGCTTATTAACTTAAGTTCTCCTTTTCTTGCAACCTTATTATTCCATCTAATTTTTCCTTCTTTTATCTCTATAGGTGTTCTTATTATTTACTCCCATTTCTGATTGTATTCTATTTGGGGCATATTGCCTAACTCCTGTTTTCGGCATACCTTCTACTTACTTGCCTATAATTTCTCTTGTAGGTTATTCCTAATTCTCCAACCTATAACTTCATTTATAGGTTTACCTGTTATCTTGTTTCCAGTTTGACCTTTTTGTCTAAACCCTTTCTTTTCATAACCTAGTTATCCTTACCTATAAATTCAGTTATTAAGATCTGTTTGCTGTCTCTTTCCTATTATTTCAAATAACGGATATACTGTTTATTTTATAATGTCCAAATCCAGCAATAAAGATCCTTATATTAACCCTGGCAATCGTCTCCTACCGGACCTGCTCAGGATCATGACAGGACCTGCCCCAAAAAACCAAGAGCCACAAGGGGTAAGCAAATAAATGTAACTCTCCTACCCTCTACTTTGCATACTACGATTCCCCCCTTATCAGTCTCCCTCTCCTTGCAGTGGAACACGACTAACCATGAGTGCCAGACATTAATCCACTCAGGTGCAAGTGGATGCTTCCTTGATTCCTCCTTGGCCGCTACCCTACAAATCCCAATGATTAATAAAGAGGTTTTTTTTTTTTTTCCTGAGATCTGGTCCATTGCTGAAACAAAACAAACCCATTCTGGTCTCTATAGAGAAACACAAAGAGTATATTGTATTCGATCTTGTCCCTTCACCTCTGATCCAGGTAATTCTTGGTATTCCCTGGTTATGCAAACACAACCCGGTTATCAAGTGGATCTCAGGTAGCTTGTACTTCTCCTCCACTCTCTGCACCGGTCACTGCCTTCGTAACAACCTCACCACAGGCTATATACATTCCATACTGGAAGTTGATATGAAGAAAGGTCTACTTCCCGAAGTGTATCACAATTATGCTGATGTTTTTTGATAAATAAGGGGTTGATACTTTACCACCACAAAGGGAATATGACTGCCCCATAGACATGTTACCTGGGGCCCCCATACCATTTGGTAGAATATACCCCTTGGCGGAAAAATAACTCCTTGTTCTTAAAGAGTACATCAACCAAAATTCCACCAGACCTTCCACTTCTCCAGCAGGGGCCGGAATCTTTTTTTGTGGGGAAAAAGGATGGTAGTCCATGTCACGGTGTGGACTTCAGGGAGCTGAACAAGATCACAGTCAAAAACAAATACCCACTGCCTCTAATTCCTGAGCTAATCGAGAGACAACAAACAGCCTCCATCTACACCAAACTGGACTTAAGGGGTGCCCATAATCTCCTTCGTGTCAGAGAAGGAGACAAATGGAAAACCGCCTTTCAGTCCCCATACAGACACTACGAGTATACGGTGATGCCATATGGTCTCTGCAATGCCCCTCCCTAATTCCAGCATTTTCTTCATTACATATTTAGAGATCTCCTGGACCAGTATTTTGTGATTTATCTAGATGACATCTTGATCTTTTCTCCTGACCTACCCACTCATCGTTACCACGTCTTGTAAGTACTGAAATGTCTCAGACAACATAAGTTAAATTATAAAATAGAAAAATGCATTTGTGTGGAGTTTCTGGGATTCCTCATCTGGCCTAGCAAAGTAGAGATGGATCCAAGCAAGGTCCAGGCAATACAACAATGGACAGAACCTCAAACTAAAAAACAAGTGCAACAGTTTGTAGGTTTCGCCAATTTCTACAGATGTTTCATACGTAATTTTTTTCATGTTGTGCAACCACACAAAAACTTTACCAGAAAGGATGTTAAATGGCATTGGACTCACCAGGCACAAACTGCCTTTTGATAAATGAAAACTGATGTTCACCACTGCCTTTATACTGCGTATATGCCCTTCTTTCTCGAAAGAGAAGCTTCTGATACAGCCACTGGTGTAATCCTGTCCCAAAGGGATAAAGAGACAGATACTCCTCTTCCTGTTGCCTTTTACTAAAATAATTTGGTAATGGTGGTTCTGCTGTCGATGCAGCCACACATGCTGGGAACCACGAGTCCATTTGATGGCCCATGCACTTCGGACAGGTTCTCCCCTGTCAGACAATGCAGGGCCAGCACTATCCGAGCACCGGCCCTGCTGTGTGCCTTCATGGACCGGTGGGGAGATCCAAGATCTCCCCCACCGGCCCCCAGGCACCTTGCACACACGTGCACAGCGCCCCTTACAAGCGCACATAACCCCCTCACACACGCACAGAACCTCCTAACACATGCACAGCTCCCCTCTCACACACGCAGAGTACCTCTCTTACACATGCACTGGGGCAGAGGGAAGAGCAGGGAAAACCCTGGGGCAGAGGGAAGAGCAGGGAGAGCCTGGAAGAGAAGGAAGAGCAGGGAGAGCCTGGAACATAGAGAAGAACAGGGAGAGCCTGGGGAAGAGTGAAGAGCTGGGAGAGCCTGGGGAAGAGTGAAGAGCCAGGAGAGCCTGGGGCAGAAGGGAGATCCTGGGGCAGAGGGGAACGCCTGGAACAGAGTGAAGAGCAGGGAGAGCCTGGGACAGAGAGGAGAGCAGGGAGAGCCTGAGGCAGAGGGGAGAGCCTGGGGCAGAGAGGAAAACAGGGATACCCTGGGGCAAGAGCAGGGAGAACCTGGAACAGAGGGAAGAGCCTAGGGCAGAGAGGAGAGCAGGGAGAGCCTGGGGCAGAGAATACGTATATATTTGAAATAACAGCAACTATGTTCATTACAAACATTTTGCTAATATGAGAGGTACAATTTATGGAAATGGGCCGCCAAGGGGTACTCAAATGAAAAAAGGCTTGGCTGCCTAGAGGGTACCACTCACCCTATAACAGTATACACTGACAACAAAAACCTGGAATACCTTTGTTCAACGGAAGTCTGTTTGTGAGAACACCACTTACCGAACGCAGCAATACAGAGGACAGAACTCCGTTCGTATGGACATCGGTTACCAAACACAGCAAGATAGGACTCTGTTTGTGAGAACGCTGCTGCTTCCACATGCGACCACACAGGAGGTAGAACTTCAGGAGAATCAAAGGGCGCGTGTCCCCTTTTAAAGGTACAGGAGGTGGAGACCAGGGTGGAACCTCAATAGACAAGACCACCCACTTTCCCTATTTAAGCTGTGCACACCCTTCAATCTTCGCTCAGTTGTACTGTACTTCTGACTGTATAAAGACCTTCAGAGACTATCCTGTTGTATCCTGATTTTGCCTGTATCATCGCTTCTGAACCTGTGCCTCCCTTCCTGACCTTTGGCTTCCTTGACTACTCTCTTTGTCTAATCCTTTTGTACTGCGAACTTGGTCCATTGCCTTCAGCACTCATCTGCATCTTAGGCTCTGTCCGCTAAACTGTGAACCCAACATTGGCATTGTCTATCAATTCCCTATAAATAAAGCTGCTTTTCCCTGGGCCTGAACTTTGTGTTCCATTCTGTTATTCAACTGCAATGTCCCCTATTAGTTGTGCTCTGGACTGTTTATTTCCTGTATCCAGACTCAATCTTTTTATATCAGATTCATTTTCTGGTTTCCTGATCCTTTCTTGCATTTTTGACAGCCCCACTTTCCGCGATCCTGTTCTTGCTACACTGTTACCTGTCTCTAGTTATCAGTCATCTTCATGTGCCTGTGTTTTGTTAAGTACCTCCATTCTAAGGTCTGGTTACACAACTTTCTTTCTGTTTTGTTTCCTTTTAATTCTAGGCAGACTGGGCTCATTTAACCCACACAGTACTGTTGCCTGGCTGTTGGCTGCTCGCTGCACTTGCTTGAAGTCCTTTCAACAATGTACTGTTTTTGTTTTCACTGGAGACTTCATAACTTATATTGACCCAGTTCCTAGATTTTCCATTACCCTACAATATCTTACCTGTCCACTAGGGCTCGTATGCTCTGTTCCATTAATGGATTTGTCTTTTTTTTTTTTTTTTTCTCTGCAGTACTTAGTGGTTGTGATGTCACTAACCCAGACCTGCCAACTTCAGGTGCCAGAAAATTAATGTTACATGACACAATTAGCATGGCTTTGATGCACTTAGTGTCTCAAGTAACATAGAGGTGGTGTGTCATCCTAGCATGTATGTGCACCAGTAAGAGCATTATTGGAGATGTAGCCCACATCTGGAGTGCCAAAGGTTGCCTACCCTTGTGCTCTATGAATCTGGATGCAGGTCGTGCTTGGTTTAGTTTATGGCTATCCAAGACCTGTGAGTATCACATCCACACAAGATAGTCCTATAAAACTGCCATATTTTTAAAGTCCTTTGGTCAGTGTGCACCCAACTGGAGAGAGGCAGAAAGTGGTCTAATGAAAGATGCATGCACATGATGTCACCCTACGGAGGTCGAATGAGGGTCTTGCTTCCCTTTGGTTTGGTTAGAAATATATCATATGACTTGACAAAGATGGCTGCAGACACAGGCGCTGATGCGGCATAGAGGGATACATTTTAAATGTAATTTGTGTATGAAGCATGGCAGTCTGTGCAGAAAATATAAAATACTCGATCATTTTGTCTAATTTCTTTGCATTATTTAAAAAAAATATACAATAACAGTTTTGCTTGAATTTAATACTTTTAACGTGCACTATTGAAGATGTCATTATTATGATTTATATGGAAATGTGAGAATAAGCAAAACACAACTAATGTTCTAATTTTGACCTCTAACCATGGCAGATGCAACCAGATGCCCATAACATTATAAAGAGCTGACCATGTGCATGCATTGCCTAATCTGACATTCACTCAAAAACTCCCCCCAACACATATATGGTAAACGCTGATTCTTAGCTTGAGGGTATTATGTATTATTACTAAGAGTTTAGTGCACACAAAAAAATAATCCAAAGGTTTTGTAATGGGGCATAACAGAACCTGATGTCACTTGATGCCTTAGTTGGCTAACTAGTTGACTTAAAGGGTCCCATTCTTTTGACCATGCATGGCAATTCAAGATTCCCCCCACTTAGATAATTTATAAAGACCATCAGAGGGCAATATATTAAACCTGGAGCAATCACATCATAGAAACCAATGGCTTGTTCCCATGGAATGGGAATAGTTTAGTATATTTTTGGTCCAAAGTTGTCTCTTTGTAATGAAAGGTCTTTGCTTGTATTTGATATAATTATTGCACTGAGAGCATGTTTGAGTAGAGAGGAAATTAATAGGAGAAGAGCCTTGGTGCAATCCACACGAAACATTTTATTAAGAAGAAACAACATAATTAAAATTCTTAAACATAATGATGCATAACTATTTACACCTCACAACATGTGATCTGTGTTCATAGCAGTGGGTCCAGTTTCACATCCAACATAAACACTATCATGCATTGCATTTCACTGACAGCCTTTGTGAAGATGCTGTTTCTTCAATAACTGATCCTATTTGCGGGTCTCTGAAAAAGGGATTGATTGTCACATTATAACATGTATGTACGTAGTGGGGAATTTCCCGATGCTACCTAATACATAAATTAACCCCATTAAACCCTCCCAATAACGACAGACAACTTCGTATGGATAAAACAGGCCGCAGCATTTATTATAACATAAATCAATACTGCATAACAAATCCATAACTTTATTTATTAAAAATCTTCTTTCTGTAACCAAAATTGTTAAACATAAATAAGCATAAATTAACATATATACATATATAACAACACACAGTGTTATACAGTAATCCAACCGCCCTTGCCAATAAACATACCGTGGTTCCTAATCACCACTTCCTCTCACCCCCCCCCTCGTCATAAATCATACCATTCCAATGCCTGCCATCAGCCGACCTTATTCACGCTCAATGGGTACGATACCTCAGGCAAACTAAAGTTAACCGTTTGAAGCAGGGGAGCTTGAGACTTGCCAACTTATTAACTCACTCCAACCATAAAACATAACCCCACAAACTTAATTGGCAAGGACATACCCCCGCCACCAGACCTGCCACCAGACCCGCTGTTTTACCCCCTAAAATCAGCGGGACACCCCACCAAAACCACCCATGGCCTGTTCCTACAGGGCGAGATTGAAAAGGTCGAGCCCAACCTCCGTGAGGTGAGCATCATCAGCCTGAAAAAAATTGTCCGCCTCACGTTCAAAAACCCTGTGGCGGACCGGGATCCCCCGAATCCCCAAAACAAACTGGGAAACCCGCATGTTCAACTTGCAGCGGCACCGCTCCATAGCACTCTGGCTCCAGGCACCCCGCCAGTATTTACGTGCAATGACCTCAGACCATACGAACCGCACATTGGGGAACAAAACTAAAATGCGGGCTAAATCCCGCTTGACAGCGAAAATCAAGTCCCAAATGGAAACGGAACCCAGGTCATTCCCCCAAGATGGATCACCAGGACACTCGGTACACCCAGGAGGCGGGACAGCTGCACCAACTCCGGGAGAAGCTGAACCCACCTCATATCTCTCGAACCAAGCCATCTGACCTCAGCGTAGGAAGGCGTGAAACCCAACCGCTCGCCTCCAGGCCGAACTGCCGCCTGCTGCCCAGCCCAGTAGACATAGGAGTGTCTGAAGATCCAGATCCTGGGGGGGGGGGGCCGAATCTGCAGAAAGAAATTATGTCAATAGACCAGCCGGACGAATATAAGAAGCATAGTGTCTTGAATCCCACCTCCCAATCTTATGCATCACCTGCGCTGGCATGCCAAGCCTTGAGGCCTCAGTGGCTGCCCCAATGCGAAAAGAATGCCCCCCGAACTCCTTGCTGTCCAAACTCAGGGATACCAAACCCAAACAAAACACCCTGAGAAACTGGAAATGGGAAAGAAAACTACCATCCTCATGCACCAGCAGGGGCAATGCAGGAGAGGGGCGCAAGGTTCAATACTCCCTGAAGGACAACACAGGACAAACGCCAGAGCCCAGCACCGCCCTCAGTCGAATCCATTTACCTCTCCCCAAGACATCCCTCTCCCCAAGACAATCTTGAAAGCGATCTGCTCTGCAGAGCAAGAAACTACCCGAATAGCACCCCCCCACCTGCCGCCGACTGGGGCACACCAGCTCCCCAATCCGCATGGCCCCAAAGAACGCCAGGGAGAAAGCCAAGCGAAAGAGCCGAGACTCGAATTCCGAATGGCAAACCCCGGGCTACGCATCACACAGTGTAAGAAGGAGAGAGCCCGAGACAGGCCGCCTCGAGTCCCGGAAAGACTCCCTTCCTTGCTTCAAACCTTTTAGCGCCTGGCGGACTATAAATGCCTTGGTTGTGTCTTCCCAACCACCCAACTTAAACAGGAAGCTTAGCCCTGCCAAGCGTGCAGCCATGGCCGAGGGGGACAACCCCGCAGTGGCCCAGTCACCCAGGAGGAGCACCAGCACCTGCAGGTGAGCAGCCGAGTCCGAGAAGCCCCCATGGGACAGTTCCCACCCATCCAATGCCCTCCACACCTGGTTATAGCAGGTCCATGTGGCAGCTGCCACCGATCCCCGGACCAACTCCATCAGTCTGCCAGACCAAACGACCACATCCCCGGTGGGCATCGGACACCCTCCAAGTCTGCTTGCGGGGCTACCACCAGAAACACATCCCACTGTGAACGAGAGAGAGCATCGCCCATTACATTGCGAACCCCCGGGATGTGCACAGCCCTACAAGACACATTAAGCTCCAAACAGCGCAGAACCAAGTGCCATAGCAAGCGTACCACGGGGTGGGGGGGGAGGAGGCGGTCAGCTGGTTAACAGCCTGCACCACCCCCAAATTGTCGCAATGGAAAACCACCCGTCTGTCCTTCAGCAGGGAGCCCCATACCGAAAAAGCCACCAGAATAGGGAAGAGCTCCAGAAAAGCCAAGTTCCGAGTTAGCTCTGCCGTATCCCAGGCGTCCGGCCACAAGTCCGCACACCACTTTGAGCCCAGAATGGCCCCAAACCCCACCGAGCCAGCCGCATCGGTAAACAAGTGGAGGTCCGCATTAGAGACCTCCGGGGCTTGCCAGTATGACCTCCCATTATACGAAGCCAGAAAGGAATCCCAGATGGCCAAATCAGCAAAGGCCGCGTGAGCCGGAAGAAGTGCTGAGGGCGAACGACCCCAGACGTCGCCAAGCGCCTGTTAACGATACGCCCCATGGGCAAAATCCGACAGGCAAAATTGAACTTCCCCAGCAGAGACTGCAGGCAGCGCAGCTGGATCTTCCGCCGCCCCATGGCTAAGCGCAGGTCCAGGACCTTTTCCTGGGGCAACCGACATTCCCCGGCCACCGAATCAATTTCGATGCCCAAGAAACTAAGGCACGTGACCGGACCCACCATTTTGTCATGGGCCAGCAGAACCCCGAACCATTGGAACAGATGCCCGAGGACTCGCAGCAGTTGGGCACAGACGTGCGACTCTGCAGGCCCTACACACAAGAAATCATCCAAGTAATGCAGGAGGGAGGCGACCCCGGGCCAGCAGCCCGTACCATGTGCACCGCCGCATCAAAGCATGCGTAGGAAATCTTGCAAAGCTCCGCCAAGATGTCATCATTCACCGACCCCCCACGAGGGTACGATAAGTGATGAATCAGGCGATACTTACCGGGCTCCTTCTTGGGCACGACGCCCAACGGAGAAACCCGCAAATTAGGCAAGGGTGTGGAGGAAAATGTGCCAGCCATCCGGCCCAGGAAGCCCTCCTTACCAAGTTTATCCCGTACCACCTGTGGGTAATCCCGTACGGACTTAAGGTTCAGAACGGAGTGCTGTGGAGGGCGCTCCAAGAAAGGGATCCAAAACCCATTCTCAAACCCATCCAACAGGAGCCGTGCCGCAGCCTGGTTTCTATAAAGGTCGAGCCACGGGTGCATCGTGTTTACGAGCACCGGGGTCGTCACCCTTAGGCTCCATATCCCCCCTTTCGCCCATTTTGCCTCGCTTGAAATAGCGAGAGGTGGAATGCGCCACCCCGCAACCAGAGCATTCGTGCTTAAACCGGCACGAGGAACCCCACTTGCAGTGGCTGTCGTTGAATTTCCAACAACAACGCGGCCTCTGAGTGAAGGCCGATGGGGACGCAGAGGAGCCCCCACCAGCCCCCCCATGAAAGGACAAAAAGGCACTTTGTTGTGGGGCTGGACGGGTCATAATGGCAAGCCAGGGGCCAATGTCCATCTGATCCCATGACAGCGATGGGCGAAACTGTTTGTCGTACCTTGAAAAATAATGCGAGAAAGAGGAAGCTTAAAGGGAACTCATATAGGGGTTTACCCAAAAGCTGAAGCAATAGTGGAAAGAGAAAAGTGAGTATTAAGTATCCTAAATAGGAATGCTATTCATAAATATAGATACATACATAGATGTGCACAATCCATTACACCTAGCTTATGATCAAACGTATAAACTATCACCAATGAATGATCTATTTGTGATCAAAGATATAAACATTAGACCGCTCTGGATTTACTGGTCAAATTATTAAATAGAGATAGCTCACATTAGACCGCTATAAAAATAATAGTTAGATTTCCAAGGGAGAATAGATCACATTGGACCACTATAAAAATAATCGTCAAATTGCCAGATAGGGATAGATCATACCGGAAATCTACATTAATGAATCAACCAAGGTATATACAGAGAAAATAAAGCAAAATACATGATAATTTGCTAAAAAATATATAATCATAATGAGGTTCTGTTCAAAAGTTTTCAGAAACCTTCATCCAATAATGTTTGCAAAACCAAGTTTTGCAATTCACATGCGCTATGTGTATTTGAAACAGTGTATTGTGGCAGGTTTATCATTTGGATACAGAGTAACCAAACTGCTGCATAACCCAGATCTCTAAATCAGGCTAAGTCAATGGTGTGCCTTGTACCATATGAGATTGTTAATATGTATTAACTTTATACTGTATAGTTACAGCATTATGCCAAATATATTAATCAAACTACAGGATATCCAGGCTTGTAACAGATATATAAATTCAAAACAAATTGTAATAATTAGCGTGCCAAGCTATGTAGAACGCTACACCAACAAATTGATAGTTGGTATAAGGTGTACTGTGTATCCGATCCCTGCTTCTAAATACTATTCAGCTTGATAAATCAGCACAAGTGAATGAATGCTAACCACTATCAGCTATTAATAGACGAATGATAACTGTCGCACAAGATTGAAAAAGAGGACAAACCATCTGGTCCTCAATAGATCCACTGTTATAGTGCTGTGTAAAGCATAAGTGGTAAAGCAAACTCGTGGTCTTGAAACCGTAATAGTGTCCGGTCTTGATAACATATAAATAAAAAATAAATAAATAAAGGCTCAAGACCCACGAGTTCCTGTGACGCGCGCGTTTCGCCCACGACTCATCAAAGGGGAGTGTTTGTCGTACCTCCACCACCCCTGCCCCTTATAAGTCCTGCAGGCGTTCCAAATCGTGTCCTGTTAACAGAACTAGGCCGAGACTTCTCACCCACTACGCTGGCCAGAATAGAGAATTCCCGAATCCAATTCCCAAAATTTTGGGAATCTTCCGGTAACTAAATTTCTCCTTCTCCTTATCCGACTCCTTGCTGTCTTTCTCTGCCACTGGAGGGGCGAGACAAGCTGGGCCCCCCAAGAGACACCACAGCGGGAGACACGGGAAAGGGGAAGGAGCAAGGGGCCCAGCATACTGGGAGCCTTCCTCACTGGCAGAGGAGGCTCTCGACCCACAGGAGGACCCCCCTGCCCCCCAGACGGGGGTACCGGGGTACCCGCGCAGCCCCACTCACCACCGACGATCTAGAAGCACCAACAACCCCCCGCCGACTGCGGGGGGACCGGGAACGAAGCAGGGCGGCCGCCCGCTGCCCTTATGGACTTGCCGTCCTCCTACCGCCCCTGGCCCGCGAACCACCGCTGGCGGCCGGGGCGGGATGCAGGGGGGCCGGCTGGGGCACGGCAGGGGGAGGCCTCACCTCAGGCCTCACAGTAGTAGGCTGCGCCACGTGCGTGGCCGTGGAAGGCCGCAAATCCCGGCCTCTAGTAGCAGGCCGCATGTCTGGAGCCCCAGACACGCGGTCCTGTTGGTGCCTCGGGCCCAGGCTCCCATTCCTCCGGGCTCGAGGAGTATTGTCAGGAGACAACCTAGCAGGCGGGTGAGACCACCTGCCCGTGCTAGCGCAGCCCCAAGGGGCCACAGGGAAGGCTGCAGGGGGTGCTCCAGGGGTGGGTATGCCGCGGGGGTGGCCTACATGTGCCCTTGTCCGCTTAGCTGCGCTATCTCCCCAGGGCCTGTATGGTAGTGGTGCCAGTAATACAGACCAAACTTTAAAATTTATAATAAAACCAAGTCGTAAGTTAAGTCTATGTTAAGGGTTAAACTCCATTCTGAAGGGAATGTGGATTATCAACTACTTTGCTAAGCTTTCTCTATTTAATCAGTAATCCTGCAGATTCATGTTTTAAAAATACATATTAAAAATAACTATATATATATATATATATATATATATACACACACATATACACATATACAACTCTAGTCATTTTTTTCGGTTGTGTCTTGCATTACAAATGTCAAATCTGAGGTCAACTGACTTGCCAAAGATATGATTCCTTAGTGAGTAACTGTGATCGACTATTTTATTATTCAGCATAAAATGGTCAGTTCACTATATAACATAACACAGGAACATAGTATGGTATATCAGACTAACCTTGAAGAAGAATGGGATTACCACATTAATAATTAAGCTTAAATAATTCAGTTGAGATCGATAGTTATCACTGAAAACTATTTTTTTTTAAATGCACAGTTTATTGTTTAACATGTTTTGGGTTATAGCTGTCACAACCAGTTATAGAGAGAATTGAAAAAAAATGCACATAACTTACATTATAAAGACAGGTTACAGAATGAATTATAGAGGAGAGACTCCAATCAGTAGGGTCGAAGGACTTTTGACTTTTTTATAATTGAGGACAATAGCAAAAGATAATTGCTTTACCTCAAAGGGTATTTTTTAAGACATTTTCCTCTATGTGTGTGCTCCTGAGCTGGGTTAGCACCACGCAAGGTGACATGAAGATAGATTGTCCATTTTCCAAGCCAGTGTGTGAAATATACTTTTATCATTAAACACATAGTTGCAATCAGTGTTATGTGGGATATTGTGAACATCACTTGATACTGGAATAAACTACTCAATATAGGTTCTTACTAAGGCTATAACACATAACAAATGTTTCATATAAATCTCATATAACAAAACTGGGAATAAACATTCCCTTGTTACTGATTCCTTACAGTTTCCATATTACAAGGAAGTGAATGCCTTCTCCTTGTTCGTGGGAGTTTCAGCATAATATGCCGTAGAGGTGCAAACTCTTGGCTACATCACAACCATAGAATGCCTTGAGGGACGCATGCTACTTGGGAGTCATTGGTAGCATATAGTCAAACACAGCAACTAAAAAGTAAAAAATTTAAAAAAGACATTTAAGGGCTTCAAAGACAGGCTTTTGAAATATAGGGATATCCAAAGTGCCTGGAATGTTGAGAACTTAATGTGGTTTGGTGCTCTTTGGTCTATGTAATGCCCCGACTATCTTCCAAGACCTTATAAATGATGTTCTCAGAGAGGATTTGCATGATTTTGTTATTGTATACTTGGATTCCATCCTAATGTATTCTCCTGATGCACAAATACATCATGAATATTTTGAAAGGTCTTGAAAAAACTGCTAGTCAATGGGTTATTTTGTAAATTGAAGAAGTGTTTGTCTGATCAGTCAAGTCAAGTAGAGTTCTTCGGTTACTTAATTGCCAATTCTTTTTTTAAATTAATCCCAACAAATTGAACTCTATATTAAACTGGCCACTGCTGCAAGGGCTAAAGATTGGTCAATGTTTCATTGACTTTGCCAATTACTACTGTAGGCTTATAAAAAATGTTTTATCTGTGTGTTCCCCCTTTTACAGGTAAGAAGATGGGTAATTCAATAGTACTAATGAGCCATGTCAGTTTTTAGGGAGCCTTTTCTTCTGCTCCTATTTCAGTGCATCTGATCTCAAAGTAGGTGCCATAGTTGCAATATTGTCACAGCATATGTCAAATGACCAGTCATTATGTATTTGTGGGTCTTATTGAAAAGAAAAAATTGGAAGACACAGAGAGAAGATACAATGTAGGTGAAAGGGAAATGTTAGCCATAATCCTGGCATTAAAAGAGTGGAGACATCTGTTAAAAGTATTTAAGACACCAATCATGATCTTAACAGACCATTAGAACCTATCCCAAATTAGTGAAGCAAGGAATTTGTCATCCTGGCAAGCCAGATGGTCATTCTTCGTGTCCTGGTTTAATTCCCTAATCCCCTGAAGACTTGGTACAAAGCATACGAAAGCTAATACTCTGTCTAGGACAACATGAACCATCAGACAGTGTGGAACCAGATCTTGTTCTGATTGTAACAAAAACAAACAACATTAATTCAAAACTTCAAAATATCAGATCAAGTGCCATACAGCATTGGAGAGATCGGTCATTTGTAGGTTTACCACCTTCTAGGGGACACACTGCAATTTAAAGTATAGTACATATATTAATGAAGATGGCACACATTACATCCAGCTTTTAGAAATGGCAATCATCCCAGCCAACGTGCATTGTCTTCATGGTATACCTAAAGAAATAGGATCAGATAGAAGATGCCAATTAATTTCTTACTTTTGGAGGAGATTCTGATCTGAACTGAGAATTAAACTTGCCTGTCCATCAGCCTATCACCCACAGAATAAGACAGTTGCTCACTCTTACCATGTCTTAAAACAGTTTCTACATTGTTTTATTTACAAGTTATTAGAACAAATGGAATAACCTGCTCTTGTTGGCTGAATGTGTTGAAATAATGGCAGACACCATCCTGACCAAAAGCGTTACTATGCAAAAGGCTGTGCTGTGCTGCGCCTAGAATTCTGAAAAAGAATGCTGTGACACAGTGCAAGTTTTCTGCAGACTGACACAGGCGTGCATTCTGGGGGGACAGGACTGTTACACTGGCAACTATACGAGCCCTACAGGAGTCCGACAGACACTCAGGTTATATTTACCCTGTTGTGGTTTCCTGGAATTATAAATAGCATGTTCTTTGTTCTAAATATTTATTTTATAACTTGAGCCAGTTTGCTCTTATTTCCCTGTCCTCTGTCACTCATGGGTTAGCATCTCAAGCCGTGCATTCTGTGCTCCTTTGATCTCGACTTGTTCCTGACTACTCTATTACAATTTTGCCTGTCTCTTGCTCTGCATTAAATCTAATGACTGGGAATACTTTGTGCTCTGTGTCTTCTAGAATACTAAAGGACCACTATTGTGCCAGGAAAACAAACTCCCGCTGGGCTCAAGAGGGGTTAAGAGGTTAATCCCTTACCTTTCTCCAGCGCAGGATCCCTATGCGCTGGGGACTCTCCTCCCTCTTCCGACGTCATCCGCGGAATGCGCATGCGAGGCAAGAGCTGTGCACGAATTCAGTCAGTCCACAGGAAAGCATTACTCAAGGCAGCGTCTTCTCACTATGAAAATCACAGTGAGAAGCGTGGAAGCGCCTCTAGTGGCTGTCAATGAGACAGCCACTAGAGGCTGGATTAACCCATAGGTAAACATAGCAGTTTTCTCTGAAACTGCTATGTTTACAGCTGCAGGGTTAACACTAGATAGACCTGGCACCCAGACCACTTCATTGAGCTGAAGTGGTCTGGGTGCCTATAGTGGTCCTTTAAGCAAGGTGCTGGGCCAGACCTGGGGTAGACTGAGCAGGGTTTGCCAATATTACATGTCCTTGTATATTCCCAGCGATCACCGCTAGCCGTGTTACGTCATTTCCTGGCGACGTACACGACTACCGGTATCAATAGCAATACAGAAACTACATGGTCCATCAGCCCTTGAGAGCCGCGATGCGTCACTTCCGGTCGACGCACGCGACCTGCCGGAAGCAGGAAGAGTGCACACACCGGAATACAATCAAAGAATCAGCAAACCATATAAGAACTTGGACTGATATCTATCGATACTGAAACTTCTGAAGAAGCCCCAACTCGGGCGAAACGTGTTAAGCAGAGTAAGAGACTGGATGCTGGATTTTTATATATATATTTTTTACTATTTTTTACCAATAAATTTGCAGTTTTCCTACTCCTCTCCTTGGTTTACCTTTTGTTCCTGGTGCACTTTGGATCCTGTCTATATCCGTTGGTGGGGATTATACCACCACGAGCCTTCATCACCAGAGCAAGTTTATTGCTCTGGAAATTGTAAGTAGGGTACTTACCCTTTCTTTTATAACTATTTATAATACATACTACACTATTGGAGTCTATTTGTGTTTTTATTTTATGCACGACTGTGGAGCTCTGGAAGCTACATCCCACCACTATTCCTATATCCCAAGACGGGGATCATACCGTCCAGGCGCTATACAGTAGAGCTCTTAGTAGCTCTGGAACGTGTGAGTTAGCCTTTCTACTGGTTTTCCGTATATTTTATCCAAAGCTGTTTTAAATTGACATACTGCACTATTATTGTCTTAATTTATATCTCTTCAATGTTTATACCTACTATTGTATTGTTGGAATACCCTGTATGTATGTATACATCATTTTTTCTATTTAACTATTTCCAATTCCTCTGTGGCGCGGTCTACCACTCTGTTTTCGCAGAGTGCGCCTACACCTGCTTTTTCTATTTATGTCCTCGTATATCACTAGTCTGCTCTGGCAATAAAACTAACATGAATGATTTCAAAATGTCTTTCTTTTAGACCTTTCTGCCTGAATAAACGTTTACAAACATCTTGTTCTTCATTATATTTTAGCTATGTTAGAGGCTTCCTTTCTGTATTTTAACTTAATCCATTATTTCTTCATATTGCTGCTTATGAGCAAATTGTCATATTTGTACAGATCGCTCAGTCATCTGGAGGATGCTTTGTCCCAGGAAAACAATGGTACTCCATAACATCTGATCTCACCTTAAGGGATTCCATTGTTGTGTCAGCAAAATCAGTTTTACTGTTGGTTGAATAATCTTTGCCTCAATCCCCTAATGACTGAGACAATGAGCCACTCATTCATAAAAAGAATTGTATTAATATTCTGCTGTAATAATATGTGAAAAAGATTTGTTGCATTTCTTTTAGTTTGCATATCAAAAATGAATCCAAACAATTAAATGTTAATTTGTGGCAAAATTGTGTAACTGAAGGTAATATATTGCAAAATGACTCCAAATATTGTATGAAATACGAAGTATTTTAAGTTATTTAAGCTCTTCTGATTGGTAATGACCTGCTGACCACAGACAGGACTTCATAAGACATCAAATGAACACTCCAAGCACCATAATCACTACAGCCTGTTGGAGTGGTTAAGGTGTCAGGAGTACACTGGCATCCTTGCAGAGTAATTACAAACCGGTTTAGAATGGTTTGGCAACTTACGTGAGTCATGTTAGGCTTCTGCGGCTGCAAAGGTTAACTTTACTGAGCTAAGCAGGCCCATGCAAAGCTGTGTTCACTGGTTTAGAGCATCAGATTAGCGCTGTCAGCCAAAGACTGCGGTCATTTTCCACACCTGCCAAGTTCCGTTTAGACATCCAGCATCTCCAGCAGAAAATTACCAGACGCAGGTGAGCGCCCTGGGGACCCCAGGTCAGTTGTCAAACCATTCTAAAATTATTTGAAAGATTAGTCGGGGATGGCACCAGGACACTCCCAGTGCCATAACCACTGCAGTGGGCTGTAGTGATCTTGGCGCTTGAAGTGTTTCTTTAAAAAGAAAAAGAAAGAAAGAAAAATGAAGAAGATAAGAAAGAAATAATACTGTATTATACACGTCATACATAGTACAGTATCTAATAGTAACAACATGTGCAATATGTTATTAGAGATGGTAAAACCTTTTGAAAAGCTGTTAGGCAGCTACGGCATGTCTTGGGCAAACTTTTTGCATGAAAAACAAGTGCCAATGGAGAGGGATACTGTCAGGTGAGTAGTTCTTCAAAAACATTATAAACCTACTGTGTGACTCCCTTGAAATCAAAGAGAGCCACATAGAAGTTTACCACTACTATAATAAAAGCCACTGCCAGGGCCCTCGTTGGCCACTGACCACTCAAAACAAATCTGTAACCACAGCACTGCCAGGACTCTGTGTCACGATTCGGGGAACCAAACACGCCAACACACACACACACACACACAAAGTGCCGTACCGGACCTTAGAGTGGCCGGGCTAAGCACACAAAGAATAGTCAGGAAACAAGCCGAGTAAGGGGAACCAGAAGACAGAATAACGTGAAACAAGCCGAGGTCAAAGGGTAGGAGAAAGTCACAGAGTCGGATAACAAGCCAGAGAGTATGTAACCAGAAGCACAAGTTCAGAATCAATACTAACAAGCAAAGACCACAACAGGGCAAGGAGGAACAGGAAAGGTAAGTATTTAAACCATCAGGTTAATTCTGATTGGATGATTTCCAATCAGAATTAACAATCACACGTGGGAGATATTTAGACCTCCCACTGTGATTGTGGCACTTTGCCTTTAACGCCGGGTCAGGTGACTGAACCCGGCGTGTATAACCCTGGGCGGTCTCCCAGCGTGCAGCGTCATGCATGCTGCCGCTGGGGGACGTGGAGGGAACGGCGGGCGGCATCCGAGGCTGGAAGGATGCCGCTCGCCGTACCCACGAGGTGGAGGGGACCGCGGACGGCTGGAGGGTGAGTACTGCGAGCGGAGTGCAGCCTCCCCTCGCAGCCGTCCGCGGGAGCCTGACATTACCCCCCCCTCGAAGACCACCCAGGGGGTGGGAAGCGGAAGGCTTCAAAGGAAAGCGGGCATGAAAGGAGCGGACCAAAGAGGGAGCGTGCACATCGGAGCTTGAAACCCAGGACCGCTCCTCAGGGCCGTACCCCTTCCAGTCCACCAAATATTGCAGCCGACCCCTAGAAACACGAGAGTCGAGAAGGGTAGCCACCTCGTACACGTCGTCAGAGACAGCTCGAGGGGAAACGGGCCGCCCGAGGGGACGAGAGAACCGGTTACACAGCAAGGGTTTCAAAAGCGAGACGTGAAACGTGTTCGGGACACGCATGGAAGGAGGCAAATCAAGGGAGTAGGAAACGGGATTAACCCTACGTAACACCTTGAAGGGACCAAGAAATCTGGGGGCGAATTTCATCGAGGGAACCTTGAGACGGAGGTTCCGGGAGGACAACCATACCCTATCACCCGGAACATAGGAAGGGGCCGCAACCCTATGGCGATCAGCAAACTTTTTCTGAGCAGCCGCTGAACGAGACAGCGCAACATGGACTTGATCCCATGTCTTCCGCAAAGAGGCGAGGTGCTGGTCCAAGGCGGGCATTCCCTTGTCGGAGAACGCACCGGGAAGGACAGAAGGACGAAACCCATAAGCAACCTCAAAAGGACTTAAGCCAGTAGACGAATGAGACACCGTATTCCTGGCAAATTCAGCCCACGGAAGAAGGCGAGACCAGTCATCCTGGTGCGCATTAGTGAAGCAGCGCAAATACAATTCCACAGACTGATTAGCACGTTCGGCCGCACCATTAGATTGCGGGTGATAGGAGGAAGAAAACGACAAGGATACCCCCATCTCAGCACAAAAGCCCCTCCAGAACCGAGAGACAAATTGAGGGCCCCTGTCAGATACGATATCCTGGGGTACCCCATGCAATCGGAACACTTCTTTGGCAAATACCTGAGCTAACTGAACCGCAGAAGGCAGTTTCTTAAGCGGAATGAAGTGCGCCATTTTAGAGAACCTATCCGTCACAGTCAGTATCACCGTCTGACCATCAGAAAGAGGCAGGTCTACAATGAAATCCATGGATAAGTGGGTCCATGGTTTCTTGGGTATAGATAGAGGCATCAGAAAACCCTGGGATCTCATATTAGGGGACTTACATTGCGTGCAGACCTGACAAGCCTGAACAAAATCCACTACGTCTCGCTTGAGTGAAGGCCACCAGAACTGTTGAAGGAGGCCCTTGTAGGTTTTGGTAACCCCCGGATGACCAGCAGTTTTGGCTGTGTGAAATAAAGTTAACAACTTTTTTCTGTCATTAGCTTCAACGTATAGTTTACCAACCGGCGTCTCAGGGGGTGCCTGGGTTTGGTATGTCTTAATACTGGTAAGGAAAGGTGAAGAAACAACCAAACGGGTAGCAGCTATTATCTGAGACTCAGGTACAATAGGTTCAGGAGTCGGGTTAACAAATTCTACTGGTTCATGCTGCCGAGAGATGGCGTCAGCCTTGGCATTACGGCAACCAGGTCTATAGGTGATAACATATTGGAAGCGTGAGAGAAATAGAGACCATCTAGCCTGCCGGGCAGATAACCTTCTAGCATCAGCAATATAGGATAGATTCTTATGATCTGTTATAACCATAATTTTGTGTCTAGAACCCTCTAATAAGTACCTCCATTCCTTGAAAGCTAACACAATAGCTAATAGTTCCCTATTCCCAACATCATAATTCTTCTCTGAATCAGACAACCTTTTAGAAAAATAACAACAGGGATGGAGGGGTTTGTCATAAGACAACCTCTGTGACAGTACGGCTCCCACACCTGACTCTGAGGCGTCTACTTCCATAACAAAGGGAAGAGAAGGATCAGGGTGGTGCAGCACTGGAGCAGAGGCAAATGCCTTCTTGAGGGTTTCGAAGGCCTTAAGGGCTTCAGGAGTCCAAACCCTAGGATGTAGACCTTTTTTTGTCAACTTCGTTATGGGAGATATGAGTGGTGAAAAGTTTTTATAAATTTCCTATAATAGTTGGCAAATCCTATAAAACGCTGGATAGCCTTTAGTCCTTGGGGAAGTGGCCAGGACATTATAGCTTCCAATTTAGCAGGATCCATACTGAAACCCTGTTCAGTAATGATATATCCTAGGAATTGCACAGAGGTCTGATCGAATAAACATTTTTCTAACTTACAGTAGAGTCCGTTCTGCAATAGCCTTTTGAGCACCATCCTAACATGGTTATGGTGTGACTTCAAATCAGGAGAATACACAAGTATGTCGTCAAGGTATACTACAGCACAGACATGCAATAGATCCCTAAGGACATCATTTATGAGGTCCTGAAACATGGCAGGAGCATTACACAATCCAAAAGGCATGACCAGATATTCGTAATGCCCACTGCGTGTGTTGAAGGCCGTCTTCCACTCGTCATTCTCCTTTATACGGACAAGGTTATAAGCCCCCCTGAGGTCTAATTTGGTGAAAAATTTAGAACCTTTAACACGATCAAACAACTCAGTGATGAGGGGGATAGGGTAGGCGTTTTTAACCGTTATATTGTTCAGACCCCTGTAGTCTATACATGGCCTCAAATCACCCTCCTTCTTAGCCACAAAAAAGAAACCAGCACCAGCAGGAGAGGAGGACCTTCTAATAAAACCTTTTCTTAGGGATTCCTGTATGTACTCCTCCATGATTTGGTTCTCTTTTTCAGAAAGAGGGTAGACCTTTCCCCTAGGAGGCATAGTGCCCGGTAAGAGGTTTATGGCACAATCATACTCACGATGTGGAGGTAGCTTATCTGCCTCCCTCTTCTCAAAAACCAAGGCAAGATCCGCATAAACAGAGGGCACAGAAACCGAGAGTGGTTTAGCCGTGGGTACGTTAAGTAAACAGACAGGATGTACATGAGCCACACAGTCTCGCTGACAAGATTCCCCCCAGGAAAGTATGTCTAAACAACCCCAATCAAGAACAGGGTTGTGTTTAACTAACCAGGGAAAACCTAGAACGATGGAGGCTGTTGGGGAGTTAATTATTTGGAAGGTTAACTTCTCTTTGTGCAAAACACCCACAGACATAACTATTTCCTGGGTTTCATGGGTCACCAGAGGTTTCTCCAGTGGTCTACCATCTATGGCCTCAACGGCCAAGGGTGTCTCCTTTCGAATCAAATTCAGGGCTGCGGTTTTGGCAAAGGTCTCATCCATAAGGTTGTCTGCCGCACCTGAATCGATCAGGGCTTTGGTTGTTATAGTGGTTTTATTGACCAAGAGAGAAACCGTAATAAACGGTCTAGAGATGGACATATGAGGGGACAAGGTCATAACACCCGAGGCCGACCCCTCTCTAGGCCTTAGGTGCTGCAGTTTCCCTGTAGTTTAGGGCAGGCTTTACAGTGATGCCCCCTCTTCCCACAATAAAGGCATAACCCCTCCCTTCTACGGTACGCTCTTTCGGCCTCAGTTAACCCTGTAGCACCCAACTGCATGGGTTCAGGGGATGGCTGCACAGGAGCGGGTAACGCTAGCAGGGAAGTACTGGGTAGAGCAGGTAACACCCGTGTATCCAACCGTCTTTGGCTACGCCTCTCTCTAATACGGTTATCTATAAGAATCACATAGTCTATAACATCATCTAGAAGAGCAGGTAATTCCCTGGATGCTATTTCATCCAGTATATAAGCGGCCAGACCCTCCTGAAAGGCTGTTACGAGGGCGTCATTATTCCAAACCACTTCAGCTGCTAGAGTACGAAATTCGATAGTGTAATCTGCTACAGACCTGTTACCCTGTCGGACCCTAAGCAGAGCCTTGCCAGCAGAAGCAACCCTACCGGGTTGATCAAACGTGCGTCTGAAAGCTGTCAGAAAATCAGCAAAGGACATAGGAGACGTATTTTCCCAAATGGGGTTGGCCCATGCTAAAGCTCTCCCGGACAAGTGGTTTATCAAAAAGGCAATTTTAGATCTGTCAGTGGGATAGGAGCGTGGATTCATCACCAAATGGATGTCGATTTGGTTGAGGAAACCACGACACAATGCTGGGTCACCACTGTAGCGCTGTGGCGGCGTCATGTGAACTACATGAGCGGGAACAGGTACTGGAGTGGGAATGGGTTCGGGCACAGCAGCAGCAGCCTCCTGAACGGCCGGTTGCAAGTGTGCAGTACGAGCCAGAATGGTTTGTAAAGCTTGAGCAAACTGATCCATACGGTGGTCTAAGCCATCCATTCTAGCCTCTTGATTAACTAGAAGCTGTGGTATGTCAGCAGGTTCCATTATGGCCCTGTTGTAATGTCACGATTCGGGGAACCAAACACGCCAACACACACACACACACACAAAGTGCCGTACCGGACCTTAGAGTGGCCGGGCTAAGCACACAAAGAATAGTCAGGAAACAAGCCGAGTAAGGGGAACCAGAAGACAGAATAACGTGAAACAAGCCGAGGTCAAAGGGTAGGAGAAAGTCACAGAGTCGGATAACAAGCCAGAGAGTATGTAACCAGAAGCACAAGTTCAGAATCAATACTAACAAGCAAAGACCACAACAGGGCAAGGAGGAACAGGAAAGGTAAGTATTTAAACCATCAGGTTAATTCTGATTGGATGATTTCCAATCAGAATTAACAATCACACGTGGGAGATATTTAGACCTCCCACTGTGATTGTGGCACTTTGCCTTTAACGCCGGGTCAGGTGACTGAACCCGGCGTGTATAACCCTGGGCGGTCTCCCAGCGTGCAGCGTCATGCATGCTGCCGCTGGGGGACGTGGAGGGAACGGCGGGCGGCATCCGAGGCTGGAAGGATGCCGCTCGCCGTACCCACGAGGTGGAGGGGACCGCGGACGGCTGGAGGGTGAGTACTGCGAGCGGAGTGCAGCCTCCCCTCGCAGCCGTCCGCGGGAGCCTGACAATATCTAACCACAAAGGCCTTAATTTACTACCCTTTCCAAATGATTCCATACTGTTAGAAAAACCTTCCAATTATTTCTCTACAAAAATGTCCCCACAGTTTTAACCCTACATCAAAAAACATTCATCACAAGATTTAAAAGAACACTATAGGGTCAGGAACATAAACATGTATTTAAGACCCTATTGTGTTAAAAACACCATCTAGCCCCTCTGCCTTGCTCCCCCTAAATACAGTAAACT
>OW240921.1:94910502-95111649 GCA_933207985.1 Pelobates cultripes | reverse complement strand
AGGGGCCAAGACAGGGAGCTCTTTCACACTACGCGCGCACACACACACAATGCATCCCTATACATACACAGAAACACAACATGCTTCCCTTACACACAGAGAAACACACAATGCATCCATTACACACACACACACACACAATACAACCCTTACACACAAAGACAATGCATCCTTTGCACACATACACAGAAACAGACAATGCAAACCCGTACATACACATGCAAACACACACACTTCTTTTCTTACATACACACAGAAACACAATGCATCTCTTACACTCAATGCACACACATACAGACACACCTTGCATCCCTTATGCATACAAACACAGATTCACACAATGCATCCCTTACACACAACCAGAAACACATAATACATCCCTTATACACAAATACACACTGCTTCCACTACACACAAACACACTGCATCACCTGCACAAACTGGTAACCCTAAACACTACATACCATAAGCACACATATTAGATCCTCTACAATAACACATAACACATCCCCTACACACTCTACTCCCTGTGAGTGAACTCATGGGTGGGTGGAACTTATGAGTGGGCCTTATGGGCCTTGAGCTGTGTAAGGGGCCCCAAAAAAATTGAGCTGCTTCCAATTCTCCCAGAACATTGAATTTTGTGACCACAGTTGCAAACAGCCTCCAGAGATCCTGTTCTACACCAGACCAGTAGAGCCAAACTGCAGCCCATCATCATCCTCATCTGCTTGTAAGTAGGCAATCTAGTATATTATTAGTGACACTAATCTATAATGTACCTCACATTAAAGGGACACTATAGCTTAATGAAGTGGTTCTGGTGTCTATAGCTGGTCCCTGCAGGCTTTTAATGTAAACACACACTGTGTGCAGCACTGGCGTTAGTTCATATGGGTGGGGCATTGTGATGTCACATGGGGGGGCAGCAAATTTTTATTTTGTCTAGGGCGGCAAAAATCCTTGCACCGGCTCTGATCCTGGGCAGGTGCACCAGTCTACTTGACTGGTTTTGCCCCCCAGGCCTAAGGCTGCCAGCCCTCCCTTGGCCGCTGGGGAGGTCTTTTGGCGGCCGCTGGCGGACTTGTCCTGGCGGCCGCTGAGGGAGCTGCGCGAGCTGCGCTGGCTCTGCTCCCCAGCACGCAGCTGAATGAGACCGGCGCCGGAATATGGCGTCATTCAGCAGCGCGCGAGGGCGGGAGGGCACTAACACAGGAAGCACCTCTAGTGACCGTCTGAGTGACTGTCACTAGCAATGTCACTTTGAAGCAATGTAAACACTGCCTTTTCTCTGAAAAGTCAGTGTTTACGTTGAAAAGCCTGTAGGGACATGCTATAGACACCAGTACCACCACATTAAGCTGTGTGTGTGCGTCTGCTAGTGAGTGAGCTTGCTTGCATGCGTGTGCCTGCTAGTGAGTGAGCTTGTGTTTTATGTCAATGAGCTGATGTATATCAGTAAGATTGATTGTCTATGAGGCTGTGTATCAATGAGCTTGTATTTAATGCTGAAATACCAGTGAAATTGCCTGTGTCTGCATGTGTATTATGCTTACTGTATAATTAAACGTTTTTACCCTGAAAGGACCAATATTTTATATTAGAAAAAGCAATATATGGCCTTTTCTGTATAAAACCTTAATTATACAGTAAGCATACGCACATGCAGACACAGGCAATTTCACTGACATTTCAGTGACACACACAAGCTCATTGATACACAGCCTCATAGACAAACAATCTTACTGATATACATCAGCTCATTGACATAAAAACACAAGCTCAATCATCTGTCCTGGCAAGACATAGCCTTACATATTACACGCGACAATATATGGCGCAGTGACTTATGGGGCTGGCACAAATTTTTTTTCCAGGGCTGCTTTGTATCCCCAGTCCGGCCCTGTAAGACATCAAATGAACACTCCAAGCACCATAATCACTACAGCCTGTTGGAGTGGTTAAGGTGCCAGGAGTACACTGGCATCCTTCCAGAGTAATTACAAACCGGTTTAGAATGGTTTGGCAACTTACGTGAGTCATGTTAGGCTTCTGCGGCTGCAAAGGTCAACTTTACTGAGCTAAGCAGGCCCATGCAAAGCTGTGTTCACTGGTTTAGAGCATCAGATTAGCGCTGTCAGCCAAAGACTGCGGTCATTTTCCACACCTGCCAAGTTCCGTTTAGACATCCAGCTTCTCCAGCAGAAAATTACCAGACGCAGCTTGAGCACCCAGGGGACCCCAGGTAAGTTGTCAAACCATTCTAAAATTATTTGAAAGATTAGTCGGGGATGGCACCAGGACACTCCCAGTGCCATAACCACTGCAGTGGGCTGTAGTGATCTTGGCGCTTGAAGTGTTTCTTTACAAAGAAAAAGAAAGAAAGAAAGAAAAATGTAGACGATAAGAAATAAATAATACTGTATTATACACGTCATACATAGTACAGTATCTAATAGTAACAACATGTGCAATATGTTATTAGAGATGGTAAAACCTTTTGAAAAGCTGTTAGGCAGCTACGGCATGTCTTGGGCAAACTTTTTGCATGAAAAACAAGTGCCAATGGAGAGGGATACTGTCAGGTGAGTAGTTCTTCAAAAACATTATAAACCTACTGTGTGACTCCCTTGAAATCAAAGAGAGCCACATTGAAGTTTACCACTACTATCGTTGGCCACTGACCACTCAAAACAAATCTGTAACTGCAGCACTGCCAGGACTCTGCTGAAATAAATAAACAATTAAATGGAATTAGCTGGGCATTCACAGAAACTCCAGGAAACCAGATAGGACCTAGACAAAGGTCTTTCCTATCCGCCAATACAAACATAGTGTGGGAGGCGGCAAGTAATGACAAGGGCAGTGGTAGGCATCCTTCGGTACTCTAGGTGTTGTGGACTACATCTCCCATAATGTTCTTACAGCTATAACTCTGGCAAAGCATCAGGGAAGATGTAGTCTATAGTGCTGAAGGTTTCCTGTCCCTGGACGAGGACTTCACAGTTCCCACATTAAAGTGAGTACTGTTCTTCTCGCACACTATGCACAGCAGACAAAAAATAAATGGTGTGCCCTAGCCCCATATGACAGATTTCTTTTACCAGACGGGAACTACAACTCATCCTTGACCTCCACAATCCATTACAACATATTTGCCCCTATTATTTGTTGTGTCTAAAACCAAAGCTCTTGTTTGGACAACTTCCATGCACCCAAAGTGTCTAAACGCTTTCCGTAAAGAAAAACTGAGCTTTTGGTAAAAAAAAATAAATAAATAAAATAGTGCAAACTAAATCTAAACATATACTATACATGTAACATTTGTTAGTAAACTTTAATATTATTTTATTTCAGCATCCAAAGTCCTTATACATAAGGATACCAGATAAAAAAATAGTTGGGTTTTGGAAAACCTGTCACTGGTTCTTTGTTTACAGTCTTTAAGAAAAGCCACTAGAAATATTGTACGAGCTACTCGAAGGTTGTGTGAAATGACTTGTATTTAATTAAAGCTGAGCTTAATTAATTTTCCAGTACCAAAGGTTTTTTTTTGTTAGAATATAAACACCAACAGTACTGGGATAAAAGAAAAGAACTCCTCTGAATTACGTGATGATAAATATTTATTGCGGCTGGTACGTTGCTAAAATTAAAAATATATTTGTATACTTAAAGGGAAGGTGTAGTTTTAATAAAAATTAAAACTACACCTTAAATAAATAATTAAAAATCATCTATAACTTAGTCTGATCAGCTATATAATTATAACCACTGACAGGTAAAGTGAATAACATTTATTATATCATTTCAATGGAACCTGTCCAGGGGTGGGATATATTAGGCAACAAGTAAAGAGTCAGTTGTTGAATATCATGTGTTTGAAGCAGGAAAAAAAATGGGTAAGTGAAAAGATGAGTGACATTGACAAGAGCCAAATAGTGATGGCTAGATGACTGGGTCAGGGCATCTCCAAAACAGCAGGTCTTGTTGGGTGTTCCTGATATGTAGTGGTTAGTACTTACCAAACGTGGTGCAAAGAAGGACAACTAGTGAACTGGGGTCAGAGTCATGGTCGTTCAAGGTTCATTGATGCATGTGAAGAGTGAAGGCTAGCCATCTGGTCAGAACACAGAAAAGCTACTCTAGGTCAAATTGCTGAAAAACAGAATGCTGGCTATGACTGAAAGGTGATGCTGCAGACTGGTCATATGACCCCCGTGCACCGCTGACAGCGCCTTCAATGGGGGTAATGAGCAGGAACTGGAACATTGATCAATGGAAGAAAGTTGTTGGGATGGCCAGGTGTGTGCATTATTTTACTTGGTATGGATGTAGGGATAATTGTCTGACAAAGAGAGGGCCGCAGGATGCGCTCTGAGAAGAAGGCAGACAGAAGCAGTGTTATGTTCAAGGCAATGTGCTGTTGGGAAACCTTAGGTCCTGGCATTCATGTAGATGTTACTTTGACACATGCCACCAAACTAGAGATTGTTGCAGACCATGTACACCTATTCATGGCAAAGGTGTTCCCTGATGGCAGTGGCCCCTTTTAGCAGGATAATGCACCCTGCCACACTGCAAAAATTGATCAGGAATGGTTTAAGGAACAGAGTTGTCTCCAAATTCCCCATATCTCAATCTGAATGAGCATTTGTGGGGTGTGCTGGAACACCAAATCCAATCCATAGAGGCTCCACCCCCCAACTTGCAGCACTTAAACGATCTGCTGCTAATGTGTTGGCACCAGATACCACAGAACACATTCAGAGGTCTTGTGGATTCCATACCTCAATGCATCAGAACTTTTTGGCAGCACATGGGGGGATCTACACTATATTAGGCAGTGGTTTTACTGTTGTGGCTGATCAGTGAATGTTAAATGAATACTATTAGGGGACCGTAGTATCACTGCCAAGAACTCACTTTCCCCCTTAGTAATTAGCTCCTGAGTGATTGTAACTCATCCCTAGTCATTAGCCGAGGTTTGATGTAAGGGTGAAACAAGTGTGTTTTATTGGAGTGACTGTCACCTTTTTATACCTGGGTCCCCAACATGAGATAACTAGAAACAATGGCATTATGCAACACCTGGCTCCTGGGTGTCTGTACTGAACGAGTTAACCTTATAAATGGCCAAACATCTTCACACCAAACAACACTCTGAAAACAGAAGTTCCTGTGCAAGCATTCCCAAACTAGTGCCATCCCCAGGTAGCTCTCCCCTAGACAGACATTCAGTCCGAAATGCACTCAGATCGGAGGTGCCTAGCCTGAGTAGTCTAGATCATTTTTTACCAGTTTTGACAGGCCTGTAAACATTCCACGAGCCGGCACAAAGTTCCACAGTCCTGGGTGGAAAGGCCTGGTCACCTTTGATGATTGCGCTCTCAGTTTGTACATGGAGCTTCCTCAAGTATTTGGTGTTGTTCAATGCCTTACTCTGTTTGGTGGTCCTAAGACAGAGAGAGACTTTGAAAAAGTTTGACCGAATCGTGGTAACTCTGCGATCCGATCTGGCGTTCCAGAAGATTTGTGGGTTGCTCCCGGTCAGGTGTACCATGCCTTTACAAGTTCCCTGCCAGTCTCTGAGATCCTCTGGACCACTGAACAGGAGCGCTGAGATGGGAGACACAGCCTGGAGAGGAAATGAGTGTGTGAAAATAGTCATTTTAGGAGAAGGTAGTGACTGGGAGCCATGCATGAGTCCTGGGTGACCAGGTTGTCCATCACACAGAGTTTTAACTATCACTGGCAGGGAAACAAGATGGAGGCACTCAGGCCAAAGATAGAGGTAGATATAGAAATGTGGATTTTTACAGTTAACTTTTTTTTCAAATCTTATCTCAAACCTCAAATACTATCTCAAACCTCACCTGTCCTAGAGCTGCAACCTCCTTCTACAATTCCACCCTCTCCTCTCAACTAGACATCATGGCACCTTGTACATTTAAACACCGCAGGCCCCCCAACAACAACCCTGGCACACCAAGCTCACTCGATACCTCCAAAAATGCTCCAGAACTGCTGAACGTTGTTGGAGAAAGTCTCACTGTGCATCTGACTTTCTCCACTATAAATTTATGCTGAGCTCATACAGCTTGGCTCTTTCCTCTGCAAAAGTTAATTACTTCAATACACTCATAACCACACTCTCCCGCAAACCCGAACGATTATTTCACACATTTAACTCTCTTCTTCGCCCTGCTGTTGCTCCTCCACCTACTAACTTGACCGCCTCAGACTTTGCAGCTCACTTCACTGACAAGATCTCTACAATCAGAGAAGAGATCTCTCATCTTTCTTCTTCCCCTTACAATACTTCTCCTAACTTCACTCCCTCTGCTGTTCTATGTTCATTCGCACCCGCTACATTGGGAGAGGTTTCTGCTCTGCTCCAGTGCTCCCGCCCCATCACCTGCTCCCTATATCCAATTCCCTCGCATCTCATCCGTACTCTGTCTTCTTCTCTTTCTCCACCTCTCACTAAAATTCTCAATCTCTCTCTCTCCTCTGGTATATTTCAATTGCCATTCAAACATGCAACTGTAACCCCAATTCTAAAGAAGCCCAATCTGGACCCTAACTCCCCATCCAAGTATCGTCCTATCTCGCTACTGCCTTTTGCATCCAAGATCCTTGAAAAAATTGTGTATGTGAGATTGACAAACTTCCTCGAGTCCAACTCTCTGCTAGAGCTGCTTCAGTCTGGTTTCCGCACTAAGCACTCTGTGGAAACGGCACTGACCAAAGTATCCAATGATCTACTCGCTGCAAAATCTCGTGGTCACTACTCTACCCTAATTCTCCTTGACCTGTCTGCGGCTTTTGACACTGTTGATCATCAACAGCTTCTTCTCATCCTCTGCAATATCGGTCTACAAGATATTGCTCTCTCCTGGTGCTCCTCCTACCTCTCCCAGCGCTCTTTCAGTGTTTCTTTTTCTGTCTCTGCTTCTTCTCCCCAACTCCTCTCTGTTGGTGTCCCCCAAGGTTCAGTCCTTGGTCCTCTACCGTTCTCCATCTATACTGCCTCCCTTGGTAAACTCATTAGCTTCTTTGGCTTCCAATATCATTCCTATGCAGATGACACGCAAATTTACCTGTCCTCTCCTGTTCTCTCCCCGTCACTCTTGACTACCTCTCTGTCTCTGACTGCCTCTCTGCTGTTTCTAACTGGATGGCTGCCCACTTCCTTAAACTAAACTTGACCAAAACTGAAATTCTGGTCTTTCCTCCCTCAGGTGTTGTTACTCCTGTGTCTGTCTCCCTCCAAGTCAACGGTGCTACCATCAGCTCCACCACACAGGCTCGCTGCCTAGGTGTTCTCTTTGACTCCGACCTCTCCTTCAAGCCTCATGTTCAATCAATCGCCAAATCCTGTCATTTCCATCTCAAAAACATTGCGCGCATCCGCCCCTACTTAACGCCAGATGCGACTAAGGTGTTGGTCCATTCCACTGTCCTTTCTCACCTTGACTACTGTAATCCGCTTCTCAATGGTCTTACGTGCTCCTAACTTGCGCCGTTACAGTCCATAATGAATGCGGCGGCGAGGCTCATCTTCCTGTCCGCCCGCACCTCCCATGCCTCACCCTTCTGTCAGTCCCTACATTGGCTTCCTATAAAATATAGAGCTCAATTTAAAATTCTGGTTCTTGCTTTCAAATCTCTACATAATGCTGCTCCCACCTATCTAACCTCCCTTATACACAAGTATGTCCCGTCTAGGCCCTTACGATCTACTGAAGACTTACGTCTATCTTCTGTCCGTACTCCCAGCTCTGATGCTCGCCTTCAAGATTTCTCGAGGGCTGCACTGTTCCTGTGGAACTCGCTTCCCTCCTCCGTTAGATGCTCACCCAGTCTCCACTCCTTCAAAAAATCTTTAAAAACCCACTTCTTCATAAAAGCGTATCAATTAAACTGTTAATAGCTCCTGACTGATTCCTCTTCTGCAACTGTCACTAGTCTAATACTATCCTTACCTTTTTTGTGTCATTTTACCCCACTCCCTCTAGCATGTAAGCTCATTGAGCAGGGCCCTCAACCCCTCTGTTCCTGTGTGTCCAACTTGTCTGGTTACAACTACATGTCTGTTCGTCCACCCATTGTAAAGCGCTGCGGAATTTGACGGTGCTCTATAAATATCATAATAATAATAATATATGGAATAAGTAAACATTATTTTAACTAATTCTGGGAAATAAGAGATGCTTGCAAAACTTTTGCCAGCTTGGTTATTTCGGACACTACTTGTAAAATGTTGTTAATTCAGTTTTCACTAATATATAGTTTGAACCACTTTGGCATTTATTTGTATAAATCTAAACCTGGTGTGTAGGAAAATCGTGTCCTATTAGCTCTCTTTTCCGTGTATTCTCCACAAATCTCAGTCGACTCTCCTCTCTTGGTCAAGTCCTACATATTTGTTGCTACACGTATCAGACGATTTAGTTAAGTTATTTTCATAAAAATGTGTGTAATATTTTTGTAACTCGAGATGAATAACGAGGATCCAAAGTACGCAATAATAAGTTCTATATAGTATGCTTCCGGGGGGGAAAAAGAAAGAAAGAAATGATGTCAAATTTACGGACTTTTAATTTATTTGTTCATCCTTTGCAATGATCCTGGAGGGTTACATGGAATTAGAGATTATGCAGTGTCCTTTGGCAACTATGTTATACAGGGTTTAGAATATTAAGGTACATATACATTCAACAAAGGGGTCCTTATTAAAAAAAAAATGGAAATAAAAATGGTATTTGTAATATTTTTATGACAACTCGCTTTTCCGATACAAGTTATTTTCTCATGATAACAAGTTATTTTCACAAGACAGCAAGTTGTTTCTTTTCGAGATATCAACTTGTTATCTGGAGTTATCAGTATTATTTATTAACGGTTTTAATTTCGACAAGTCAAAATACAGAGAAGGACTTTAATGGTTTAAGTTTACATAAATACAAAGTTTTGAAATTTTGAAGTCAAACTACACAGGGAAATGACACATACAGTGGCCTAAATATGTATAAAGCAGGGGTTTTGAACAAGCAAAGATAAAAAATAAAAAAAACCTGTGCAAGTCCAGTAATTTTAAAGGACCACTATAGGACCACTTCAGCTCAATTAAGTGGTCTGGGTGCCAGGTCCCTCTAGTTGTAACACTGCAGCTGAAAAAATAGCAGTTTCAGAGAAACTGCTATGTTTCACTGAGGGTTAATCCAGCCTCTAGTGGCTGTCTCACTGACAGCCGCTAGAGGTGCTTCCGCGATTCTCATAGTGAAAATCACAGTGAGAAGATGCTGGATGTCCATAGGAAAGCATTGAGTAATGCTTTCATATGGGCGGTTTGAATGCGCCTGCATTAACATCGGCAGAGGCTGGTGATTTCCCCAGTACAGAGGGAGCCTATTTTAACCCCTTCAGCCCAGCGGGAGTGGGATCCTGAGGTTCGGGGGCACCTAATGACCCTAAATATTGTAAAGCGCTATGGAATCTGTTGGCGCTATATAAATGGCAATAATAATATAGTGCCAGGAAAATTAGTTTGTTTTCCTGGCACTATAGTGCTCCTTTAAGGGACTGTCAGAGGGACCAGGTTGGTGAGGCTCATAACTGGGGTATTGCTGTTAGATGGGTTTATTGTAATATTTGCAAATAAAATGCAATGCAAAAAAAAAAAAGCCAAGAACGTGTATACACAATAACGACAGTAAATAGGTCAATGCATCCTTAGCTGTCTTAAGAAAAATAATAATTACCATTTTGTTCTATTGATTAGAAGCAATAATCAACTATCCTACACCTGCGCATCACTCAGTGTATAAATGCAAGTATTTTAAATGGTCAGTTTTGCTTTAATTTAAAAATATATTTATATAAATTGCGTAGTGACTTTCAGGCTAGTTTCTCTGGTGTGGCTCGATAAAACCACATTCATTATTTCGACCACATGGAAATTGGGTTTGAAGGTAAATTGGCAAATGTGAATTTATTGTATATGCAGTCAATACAAAGCTGTGGATTTCAAAATGCATTTCCTGAAAGAAAAAAAAAGTAGAATTAAAATCTGTTATCTCTCCTAACACAGAAAGCAAAACACAGTACAAAAGTGATATGTTTGTGTTGTATATTTCCATGATGTGATTTTCTGATTCATGTCCCTAGTTTAACCAGAATACTGTGAAGTGCTACTTTGTAATCAGTTGTAAAACATCATCTTAATATTCAAGAATAGGATAGTATGCAGTACAAAATACAGGATATGTTAAAAAAACAAACAAAGCAGAGAGCCAGCAGTCAAGAGTGGGCAGTCAGATCCTCATTCTCTCAGCCATGTAAACTCTATAGTAGCACTTCCTAAGATGAGTAGTGTAGGGGAAAGAAGTAAAAAATGCAATAACCCCTACAGATGGGGCATACCGAACCAGCTGCTGTTCACCCACATGGGAAAAAGTGCATAGAGCTCGGAACTACCCAGAACTAGCAAATCACCTACAGAACCTAGGCATAATGGAGCCCCGATCCCTCTGCAGTAAAGGAATTCACTCTCCGAGCCTCACAACGCATAGTACCTGCTGGAGAGCCAACCTGAGGTGGTACAAAATGGAGCAAGAAGTATCCTGTCTCCCACTAAGGGGACACCCATTATTCACCATTAGGCACTGATGACATTTATAGACCCAGTTTATAGGTCTTAAAAGGTTTAAACGTTGTCCATTCTGGATAATAAACGTACTTTCTATGCTGTAAGATGGAGAAGTCTATCGCTTGCCTTAAGCCTAATGCATAGTATTTTACATGTGGTCTTCTTTGACCCATACTGAAAGTATACTCTCTACCACTAATCCTTCTCTACCCCTTCCATCTACCTAATTGAGCATCATTTTTTTTTGCAATTTAGATTATTACTTCCCCGGGAATGCATAATAGTCGCTGTTAGCTTCCTACTGTGATTACCACTGTATGCCTACTGGGGAATACTCCTTGATATTGTTTTTGTTCTTAATTTTATTACTCTTGTATATTAGACATGTGCAATTTGCTTCCTTCTGAATGTAAATTTGGCCGAATTGCCGAATTTCCAAAGTGCCGAATTTCAGGAGTGGCAAACTGAACCGAATTGCCGAAGTGCCGAATTTCGGAAGTGCCAAACTGAACCGAATTGCCAAAGTGCCGAATTGCTTTGCATTTCTGAAAAGTGGCAAAACAAGAGAGGGAGGGAAAATGATGTGAATGATGACAGTAATCTAGACCAATAAACTAATTCCTGGGACTGGGAGCCCTATAGATTTGTAAGTGGTTGTGGTGGCAGTCCGGGCACTTAACCCGACCCCTTATCCTAACTGAATGCCTAACCCTATCCCTAAAGCTACCCCTTACCCTAACCCTACCCCTAACTTACCCCTAACCCTTGACGCGTAAGTGGTGGTTAGGGTTCGGGTTTAGAGATAGGGTTAGTGGTAGGGTTAGGTGTAGGGTTAGGGTTATGAAGTCCTACAGATGTGTAAGTGGTTGTGGTGGCAAGAGAGGAATGTTTACGAATGTCCGAAGCCCAAAAGTGCCAAAGTCCCAAAGTGTCGAAGTCCCGAAGTCCGAATTGCTGAAGTCCCGAATTTTGGAAGTGCTGAACCGAGCCAAATTTTTTGCCCATGCACATCCCTATTGTATATAAAAAAAAACTGAACTGAACTTCGCCACTGACTTTTGGAGGGGCCTGTTTGCCAGCCTCCTGCAATGTGACTATTGCCCCTGTATTGAAGTTTGGGTTAAAGACCCTGTTTGTGCCTGTTTGGGCTTAGACAGTAAACATTCGAACTTTTGAACTCCCAAACAGTCAAAATGGCCGCCATTCAACATTCGAACACGTGGCAGCGGCCATCTTGTTTAGTCGAACGCATCCAGCGGTGTTTGGTCGTCAAGTGCATGGAACTCAATTCGGACACTCGACGGCAAGAACACCGCCAAACCTTTACCTTCCATGGAGGTTCGGCTATTCAAACAGGAGTCGAATGGCGTTCGGTAAGAAGATGCCCCAGAACCAGAGACATACACAGACTATATCCATGAACGGCTTTGTTTGGTAATTCGAACGTTATTTCAAATCCTTGAAGTAGACCGGCCACACAGCCTGATTGTCTAGAACTATTTTGGGCATGAAAACATGCGTGCGGTCGGTCACAATGGGACTTCCATAGAATTCCTGAACCCCTGAACTGATCTAGGTGATTTTTGGATATGTTGGTCACCCAGATCAGGGCTATAAAGGGATATAATAATTGTGTGGATTTTAGGTGCTTTTGGGGTTTTGTAAATTATGTGTTTTTTCTGCCTGGAGATAATTGGGTTAATGCAGTATCTGCCTCAATTATCTCCTAGGCAGAGAGGCGGGATTGTATGTTTGTATTGGAAGTGTCACACTTTGTAACCTTGTTGTTATTGGTATTTAAGTTTGTTTCCCTGTCCCCAACCAGGTCCATGTGGGCATACACCTTGCTTGCGGACTTGCATAAAAGGCCAGCTGTGGCTTCCATTAAAGGAGATGCTTTACCCTTTCATGAAGTCTTGGCTCATGTTTGGCGGATTGGAGAACTACATACACTCTGGGGATTGCTATAATCACAATACTTTCCTGAGTATAATCACTAGCTCTTCTAAGAGCTGTTCCTGCTACGCTCTCTGGACTAGGAGAGGTCTACCCACTGGAAGCTGGAGCCTGGTCTTGGGTTCAGGGTTGGTGGAGGAAGGCAAGACCCCAACCAAGCTGCGGCGGTTCATGGGGTTTACAGTGGTTATGGTTCTCCAGTGCGGTGCTGATGGTACTCGTCAGTACTAGGAAGCAGCTATAGACGGAGGTACCCAGTCGGGGTGCCAGGCGGTCCATCACAGTAAAAACCTAGTCTCACCACTACCTATCAATTTTACAAGAAAGAGCAATCCAGCTAGTGCTAACATGTGCTAACATGTATTTATCATAAATTCTAGCAATGAAAAATAGGAAAAGCTCTGTGTGTTTAGCTCTAAATCAAAACTTTTATTGCAACATTCACGTATTTACAACTTGAGATATTTTATGCAGTAATTGTAAATAGTATCAAATTATCCATCACTATTTACTTTAACTATATTACAAATTATATGCTTTTATAACTCCCTTCTTGTGAGATAGTCAATAAATAAACTCCTTTAAAATGTATTCTTTTAGTTTTGATGGATGATCTCCTTACATTAAAGGAGAAGGGACAGGAGTTTTATTATTACGTATAACTGTTTTTTTTTTTTATTGCTTAATGTTGCTCTGTGATTTATTATCGTCTGTCATTCCCCCTTATGTCCCACTTATACTTATGCACACTTTGGAATAGATACCACAGAAAGCAATTTGGACCATTCTTCAACATTCTCTTTTGGATCAGTGCATTTGATTTTGATACTTTATCTAAGTGTGAGATATTATGGGGTAAGGACTCTAGCAAAAAACGGTGAATGGGGAAGTAAGAGTCCAGTCAGTCATTTATTGTTATCTTATTCACTTAGCAGTGGATTATGGTGAATTGAAAAGAAAACTCCAAAAAATGATCAGTGTTATTTACTAAATTGTGGGTTATGTGGAATTTAAAGTAGAATGGCAAGTCTATAGATAAAATAGCCAAACTGCAAAATGTCCTTGTGAAATTATGACAATTTATGGGTTTTTTTTTGTTTCATTTCTGTTTATTGAAATTGCAATATAAAATAAACAGTACAGTACGACACATAATGACAAATCTGTTGTGACAGCAGTGAGTACAAATTATACAGATACAACAATGAAGATCATATAAAATGTTAGAGTAAGATACACAGAGCTGTCAGTCGTAGTCTGTTTTATCAGGTAGGTAGTATATATGGATCGAAAGCATGTGTCTGGACATAGAAATGGGTGTCTGTATTGCACTTTAGATTTCGTTTACAGGTTTATTGGTGTAGTCTTGTCTACATGTATGCAAACTGAACTATGTCATATATACATATATACACAAGGCTTGTGACAAAAAGGGAGGGATTCTGTTTAGGAGCTGTATATTTTGTCGTCAGTGTTTAGTTAGAGGGATTCGAGTGAGTCATCTACATCTGATCATGTGTGTTGGTTAGTTATTGGGTTTCCCTTGCGTTGTCGGTATTTGCGGGATTGTGGCTTTATGTCATAAAAAGTTTCCATGGCTGCCAGCTATCACTATATCTAGAGTACGGAAATGATCTACTTGGGTGATTAGCTCTCTAATAGAGGACTAATATTACCATCTTCGCAGCTGTGAGGATAAAGTATAGTACAGAGGATTTGCATTTAGAGATAGGGATGTTTGCATTGTTTAAAAGCAATGAGGGTATGTTGAGGGGTAGTGTTGTCCCCACCACCTTTTCACTGAGGGATTGTATGTTTTTTCAAAACGGTTGCACCAGTGGGCAGGACCACCAAACGTGTTGGAAGTTGCCTGTGTCCCATTTACATCTTCAGATAATGTAGGTGAGTATGAATGTAAGTCGGCTGGCGTAATATCTACCACTGGGGCAGAACCTTGTAGCTTGCTTCCTGAAGTGAACACTTGTGTGAGAATGGAACTTCCTGTAAAATACTTTACTCCATTCTTTAGGTCCTAGTCGGGGTGATAACGTGTTGTTCCATGGGATTGTGTATGAAGGTGAATTTGAGTATACCATAGGTTGTAACATTTTGTGGCATGTGGATAGTGTGACTGACCTCCTTGCACCCCGACCAGGTACCTCTGTCAATCGCTGCTTCCTAGTACTTGCGAGCACCATAAGTACAGCACTGGAACACCATAACCACCATAAACCCCACAAACTGACGCAGCTTGGTTGGGGTCTCGCTGTCCTCCACCCACCCTGAACCCAAGACTAGTGGGTAGACCTCTCCTAGTCCAGAGAGCAAAGCAGGCTGTTCTTATAAGAGCAAGTGTTGTGATCCAAGGGAGTATAGTGATTATAGCAATCCCCAGAGTGAATATAGTTCTCCAATTCCCCAAACATGAGCCTAGACTTCATGAAGGGTAAAACGAATCTCAGTTTAATGGAAGCCACACTGGCTTTTTAGGCAAGTCCCCATGCAAGGGGTACTCCCTCATGGACCTTGTGGGGAACTACAGTATAAAGTCACAGACCAATGGCAACAGTGTTACAATACATGACACTCCCATACATAATAGGATAATCCCTCCTCTGTTCCTGGGAGATAATTGGATCAGGAACTGTATTAATCTAATCCAATTATCTCCAAGCACAGAAAAAACACACATTTTTAAAAACACCCCAAAAGTACCTTAAAACACACAAAATCCACACAATAGTTACATCCCCAATAGCCTGATCTGGGTGACCAACATATCCAAAAATCACCCAGTTCAGGGGTTCAGGAACTTCCTGGAAGTCATTTATTTGACCAACCGCAGGCATGGTCCCTTGCCCAAAACAGTTCCAGAGAATCAGGCCTTGTGGTCTAGTTCGGTAGTTTGAAAAAGAACAAACTACCGAACAGAGTCAATAGTCTTACCCTGGAGCTTGTTCCCCTCATCCAGACTAATGATTTCACCAAACAGTGCCCTTCTAAGTAGTATAGAACCGAAAGCAGGCGATGATGGAAGTCCAGCAGTGTTCAGGAGTTTCTGTGTCCGATTTTCGTTCCATGAGATTCATGCCCAAACACCGCTACCTGAGTTCATGCAAACAAGATGCCCGCCACCTCTTGATTGTCCATAGGAATTGCGGCCACCCAGATGAACAATTAGACTGAGGTGAGAAACGTTTTTAATAGGTGTTAACAAGCTCCAGGGTGGTCTCTGGTTCGTGCGGTTGTTCAATAACCGTACCATATAATCCCAATTGCACGAACAGAGTCTTTTAAAAGTATTTTTGCCAGGTTTTGCCATAGTTATAGGGCAATTCGTCACAGATAGTATCTTAGGGATTGGTGAGGTAGATGAGCACATGTGTTCAAAATGTGTTTCTGTTCTAGGGCATGTGTTTGGGATGGGCAACGTTCTTAGGAAATGTTTCAACTGGTGATATCTAAATTTCTGAAGGTGTGTGGTGTTGTCGGTAGAGGTCAGTGTGTTGAGAGACAGCAATGATGAGTTGCAGTACAGGAAAGACATTGGTACATATGTGGAGTTAGACTACCGTGCGTTTGTGCAGAACTTCCATCCTTGTCCTCTTGTCGGAAAGTCAGGGTTTTGTGTTATCAGGTATTTTGGGGAGATAGATTGAGCTATGTCAGGGTAGTGAGCAACTTTTTTCCAGGCCCTGATCATAACCTTTAGTGTGGGATGTCTGGGGACTTCAGTAGAATGTTTTAGTATCACCAACGATGGCCTGTAGTGATGTATCTCTGAATGATTGTTCCAAGGCTATCCACTGTTTGGATGCTGGTCTCAGGGACCAATCTACTATGCGTCCCAAGTATATTGCATAATAGTATAGTATTAGGTTGGGTACCCCCAGTCCGCTCAAGTTTCTGGGTCTTGTGAGTATCTTAAGTATCTCACTTTTCTCAATGTTTATTTTTAAAGTTAGCCATGGTGCCATATGTAGTAAGTTCCTCCATAGAGGGTGAGATTGAGGATGCTGGTGTTCGGAGAGTAAATAGTAGGTAATATATGGTTTATTTTAAATACAATTTTGTATACTATAATAGATACTCTATGATATACATATATGTTTGTTGCTAACTTCTAGTGTTTACATGATGCCGGCTTAACCCTTTATGGACATGCTTTATAATTCCATTTTTATATTCCATTTCCTTCTGTATAAAATAATGTTCTTGAGATAGTCCTTGGATCAGTATGCAAAGGCTGGTACAGGTACAATTAGTACAATTAGTCTAGTCTACTGTCCTAAGGAGGTAAATACAATGTGTAATACAAAAACAAATACAAACACACAAAATGAAGCCCAGCTCTTCAACTCCCAGTTCTCCTGGGTGGCAAAAATAGCTTCAGTATTCATCAGCCCAAATACATAGAACAAAAAAACAGAAATAGGTAACTGCAGGGAGGGTTTGCAAGCCCTCCACTTCTAACCCAGCCTAGACTTTCTGTGGCCGTCCAATCACAGACTTCCCAATGCAATGAGAAGTCTTTGCATGGCAGGAGCTCTGTCTGCCTCCCGAGTTTAGCTGCACTGAGTTAAACAAAGCAGGAAGAAACTGGACAGGTCGTCTGATTGAGGGGTGTAAAAAGGTTCATATATAAAACTGCTTTGCAACAAAAACACAGAAAATAAGCTCAGAGAAACCTCCATGTTTGCCTTTCAGTTAGTGCCTCTAAAGTGTCTTTAATAAAAAAGGTCAATTTTTAATTGATATCTGCACTTTTTGTAAATAAAAAAACGTGCTGTAGAAATGCAAAAAAATTTTTCCATGTAGACTATGTGAGTCGCATCCAGTGGAGGTGTGGCTTGGGCTTCATAAACATAATTTAACTTCTAAACAGCAGATATTTGAGCAGTTACACTGCACTGATATGATCTATACACCAAAGTCACATCATTACGCTAAAGTTCTTTTGGTGTAAAGACAGTGGTGTACATACCGCGGATGCGGAGGTCGCAGCTGCGACCGGGCACGTCACTCCAGGGGGCCCAGCCGCCCTGCGGGCCCCTGCGACCGGGTACCCGCCACCATCTTTTGCGGCCCTGGCCTGCACGGCAAACCGCCGGGGCCACATGTTAAGGAGTGTTGTGACAGTATGGGCCACCTGATGGAGACGGATTGTCAGGGGGCCCGGTCAGCTCTGGGCACTTTATCAGCGCGACCAGGCCCCCTGTGATGATGTCAGACAGAGCTGGGAGGAAGTGACTGCACGTCACTCCTCCCAGCTATCTGACAGAGCCGCGCGGGAGGAAGGAGGAGGGAGTCAGAGTGGGAACTCTGACTCCCATCAGGCTGAGCCCACACTGGACCCCAGGGAAAGTCACCCTTCTGCAAAAGGTAGGAAACAGGAGGGTGACTAAAACATTTTGTATGTGTCTGTGTGTCTGTCTGTATGTATGTGTCTGTGTGTCTGTCTGTGTGTATGTGTGTATGTGTCTGTATGTATGTGTCTGTGTGTGCCTCTGTATGTATGTGTCTGTATCATACAGACACATACATACAGAGACACACATACACACATACAGACACACACACATACAGACACATACATACACACACGCAGACAGACATGCATAGAGATGCACACACACATACATACAGACACACACATACAGACTGTATGTGTGTGTGTCTGTATGTATGTGTCTGTGTGTGTGTGTATGTATGTGTCTGTGTGTATGTCTGTTGGGGGTGTATGTGTGTGTCTGTATGTATGTGTCTGTTTGTCTGTGTTTATGTATGTATGTATGTGTCTGTCGGGGGGTGTATGTGTCTGTCTGTATGTATCTGTCTGTGTGTATGTATTTGTGTGTCTGTGTGTATGTGTGTGCCTCTATGTATGTGTCTGTGTGTATGTGTGTGTGCCTCTATGTATGTCTGTGTCTGTATGTATGTGTCGATATGTTCGGAGGGAAGGGCATGGATCGGGGAAGGGGGGGCCACGGATCAGTTTCACTCCAGGGCCCCATGTATTGTGTGTACGCCACTGTGTATAGAGTATCCTTTTAAGCAACAGCCACTGTATTGGAATGTTCAAAGTCCAGCAATTAATCCTTACTGTGGAACCAGTGTATTTTATATCACTTTGTATTCTTACACAAGTAAAGCTACAAAAGTCTTTATATATCTAAGTGATTAGTCCACCGGTGACCTGTTATAGAGAGCCGAGCAGTTAGAGGACAAGATTTTACCTCTCTGCAGATGTAACACAAATAAATGACTCTCCTGTATAAATTGTTAATGCAGTTGACTTTTCGCCTCCTGCTGCCTCTTATATAAAAGCATTAATTTTTTTAGTAAAGGCTCAGAGTTTCTACACGGTTCTCATGCAGAGACGAGCAATCACAAAAACAGGATGTTTTTCAAGATACAGTACATTAGATAATGGACTCTGGACTTTTATGTGACAATCTGTGTCATTTTAATTGCTATATGCATGGCAGGAAACTCGCTCAATATGTATTGCATCTTTCCCTCAAACATATTCGGAGAGAAATTGCTCTAATTCTCCCACAAATGCTTCCTTTACTAATAGTGTTTTTCCTTGTTGTTTTTTTTTTATACAAATTATTCAATAAATCTGAATCTCATTTTTCAAGTTAAAAAGTCTGCCCACAATAGCTAAGTGTATATAGCTTAATGTTACCAATTATAAAACAAATTCCTTGTCAATGGATCCTTGCCAACAGGATGCAAGTTCTTTAGAACTGAGTACTTTAAAACTTTTTCATTATAAAATAAGTAAATATAGCATATCGATGCTTTAACATTTCAGTAAGCATTACCCCTTGTTTACCATCCCATAATTCTAGACACGAAAGGTGTTCTTTGTTATCCATGACTGTTGTGTATCAGGTTGACCTTTAATGTCAAAAATCCATTTTGTTAAGTCGTCTTGTGTACCGCCACTAACACAATGGCATATTTTTTTTATATACTATTTGTCCCATATATCATTTTTCATAGTGTTGGCCCAGTGATTGGAACCACTGATTGAGGGTAGCACCAAGTTAGGAGTCTGTGAATAATACCTTACCACTCCCCTGATCATGCTAACCCCTCACACCTAATATTTAAATACCCAAGAGCCCATCATATATGCTATTGTCCTATCATTTTGCACATGGAATGGAAGAAGTAAGTATTGGCTTTTGCTGGCTTTTAGCCAGTTAATCAATATCATTTTCCTCATTATGCACAGATTATTGTGATGGGTGTATTATATTAAGCCCTCCCCACACACGAGTTAGGCTCAATAGAGCACTCATAATATGTTGGTCTTCTCTTGGGCCCTCTGCTCATTTTTCGTTCTACGAGGAAGACAGTATCATCATCAAGACTGTGTCCATTTTGAAAATGTACATTTGTGCCTATCACCGCCTAATCTTACCAGTGTGAAAGGGATAAAGTTAAAGGGATAAAATACAGTATGTTAAAAATAACTCACTTTTTAACGGCATTATATAGAAAAGGCATTAAAAATATTCTAAAAACCCAGACCAAGAAGGTGTTCAACCAATTGGGAACCTCTTGTTGTGATCTGAGGGTTTATGGGATATGTAGTTTATCCCCAGCTACAGTTTTACACAGTAGGATGAGTAGAACTGCTGACATTTAGACATTAGGTGGCTACAGTCTACCTATTCACAGGTTTTATTTACAGTTCTTTCTCCTGTACAACAAACTATGTAGTTGCATATTCTTGGTTTTGACTCTCTCGGGACCAGGAGAGAATAGGGTACAAGTTGAACCTATCTAAATCTTCTCCCTTGAAGTCACTGTTTCTATGTACAGGGCACATTGACAGAGTTACTCTTTCCACCATAACCTAGATACGTCTAATAGGGGTGTTCATTACAGTTAATGGGAACTACAGCTTACAAACGTCTGCAGTGCTAGATGTATGCAAATGGTTGAAAACTGAGATTCCTGTTCAGCCCAGACAATATTTTAAATCGTTACAATTTACTTACTATCATTCATGAGAGGTGTATGTCACAAAACTCTAAGAAAAGCAAGCATTGCAGATGTTGGTGAAGCAAAATATCCCTTGATGTTCTCACTGATGCAGTGTTGCTCACTAGAGTGAGAATTGTCATGGATACAAAGTGAATTGAAAGTCAATTTCAAATTTAAGTCCAAAGGAACCAAACTGGAAATGTAGCTGACTCGACACATTTTTCCAGTTCTGCTATGTTGGCCTTGGATTTTATATTCCATTTGAATTCTTACTGTAGTGGTGAATAACCCTGTTTGATTTTTGTGAAGTACACTTTCCATCGCATATCACATAATGGGTACAATTAATGAAGATTTACACAGAATCTCACCAGTGATTGAAAGAGCTCCAGGATAGAGTTACAGAACGTTCCAGGAATCCAGGTTCATGACAGACATTAGCGTGCCTTGCATTAGTGAGCATTCCAGCAACTAACACTGGATGTCATGAGGCTGCCTCTACAGTTTAGAGGAATGCAGATGTGCTTCTTGCCCCCTAGCATGGGCAGTGCATGGTTACCATACAATTTGGCAGAGGCTGTGGTCTATGCAAATCTACTTTAAAAGGTCAAGCGTATGTTGGGGGTGCACCCGCTTTAGTTCGCCCCTGTTGCTGCCCCTTCCCTGCCTGACACCCTAGGCGGCTTTATGGTTAAATCCACCCCTAAATACAGCTCTTGGTTATTATTAATATAGATTTTTCCACTGATAAAGAAAATTCATGAATTCTGTATCAACAACAATTATATGAGGGCAACTATGCTTTATGTTTTATGTGAATATTCCAGGATGACAGTGAATGTTTGCAGTATCAGTGTCAAAATAAAAGTACTGTCACAATGACAAAGCCATTTTCTGCTCAGTTGTTACTCAGTTCTCCGTAGGCACGCCCATTTTATGGAGTCATGAGCTGATAAGAGCAATAATTTAAAGTGGGATCGTCACTTCTATGGATATTGTACGGTTGAATAAAGTGTCGAAAACCACCTAAAATTGGTTTATCTTTTTTTTTTATGTTCTCACAATGCAAGGCATAACATTGCAATCTAAATATCACATAAGCACTGACCAGTTTTCAAATAATGTATATGATATATTTTTTATGTTATATATAAGAGGAATTTGAAATGTGAGAGATTTTTTTCAGAAAGAAAGAAAACATAAGCTTAGTTAGGTTTACGAGACTATGGTGGAGTGTACCAGTTGAGTAAAGGTTTACGGGCAGGATACAGGTTAAACAGGCCCAGTCACGTATCCCAGGTCAACCTATGTCCTCCGAGGGAAGAGCACAGTCTCACAATATAAGAAGCCACAGGGCCACAGGCTCAAGCAGTGAGGGGTTCCCAGACAAAGAGGATCAGTAAAATATTCTCATTGACTGCTGCAAAGACAGTAAATGCTGGGATAACCCTCACGGAGAGTTAGGGGTTGGCCGCATGTCCAATTATCCTTTATTATTATTTATATAGCGGCAACATATTCCGCAGTGCTTTACAATGATAATATTGGGATATTTGACAACAAGTAATTTACTTACGGAATATAACAGGGACAAGAGGTGAAGAATGTCCTGTGAAAAACTATAGAAGAAAACATAACGTTTTAGTTTCAAGGAACACTGTAGGGTAAGGAACACAGATGTGTATTCCTGACCCTGTAGTGATAAAGCCACCATTTAGTTGGCTTGCCCCCCTTAGCCTTGTTAAAAGGTAGGAAAACGTACCTTATTTCCAGCGCCACGCTGGTCCACCTGCGCTGGCCCCGTCCCTTATTCGCCTGCGTGAGAATTGATGTTCTCAGTCAATCCAATGCTTTCCCATAGGAAAACCATTGGACTGGCTGAGATGGTCAAAAAGGCAGGGCGGAGCCAAACACTGGCTTGGCCAATGAGAATCTCCTCATAGAGATGTATTGAATCAATGTATCTCTATGGGGAAAGTTCAGCATCTCCATGCAGAGTGTGGAGATGCTGAACGACACTGTTTAGCACTGCCCCAGGAAGCACCTCCAGTAGCCGTCTGAGGAGTGGTCACTGGAGGTGTTCCTAGACCTAGGCTGTAAAGTAAACACTGCATTTTCTCAGGGTCTGACTATTCTGACCAGAACAACTACAATAAGCTGTTCTGGTGACTTTAGTGTCCCTTTAATGATTATTTCAGTTCCAAAGACTTTAATGGTGCAAAATTTCTCTAAACTTTGACAATTGCAAGCACCATTTTATTTCATTGCTCGTTTTCCTAAATCTTGCAAAATGCATAGTTAGCTAATTATTTATCTCCCTTAAGTTCCAAAATAAGATTAAGATTCCTGCACCCTTTAAATTGGCAAGATTTATTCACTTGATCTCTTGAATATGCAAATTTAAGCAAAACTAAATATAATAATATAAAGAAAACTGTATCGGAAGTGTGCTAAAGGCTTTAAAACCATTTCCCACTTCATCTCTGTTCTCATAAATGCAAGAAGTAATTTCCTTTTGGAATCCCAGTTAAAATACAAACAAAACACACACAGAATCCCTAGTGCAAAATCAGTTAATATTAATGAGGACTACAGTAAATGCAAGATATAAGAGCTCTCTGGTAAACTGCAGGAAAATGATACAGCTCATTCTATTAAATGACTGTAGAGAAGTCATCTCCTTCACCTCAAAAAAGTTTAGTGATTCTAGGTACAGGTGCTTGACTCCAGGTACAACAGTTTAAGGACATGATGAACAAAGAATGTAATTAAATTAATGATCCAAGCACCATAATCACTACAGTGTGCTTTAGTGGCTATGGTGCTTGGAGTGCACTGGTCTTGGTTTAAAGTTTTACCTGGGATCTGCCAGGTGCCGGTTCATGCTTTCACTACTTTATACAGAGAGCCAAAATATGCACAGAAATTATATTATTCAGCCCAGAACAGAGTTTTGGGCTGACAATATTATGTGTGATGGTACAACTAGCCACCAGCACACAATTAACACTATCTCAGTATGTGCAGTGTTTCAAACAGAAACACTGCACCTTTGTACTCCTACCACCATGACTACTTCAAATCACTGAAGAGACCATAGTGATTGGAGTAACCCTATAGGCACCAAAACAACTTTACCTTAATGAAGTGATTTTGGTGTATAGATCATGCCCCTACAGTCACACTGCTCTATTCTCTGCCATTTAGTAGTTAAATTGCTTTGTTTATGCAGCTGCAGCCACACCACCCCATCCATGTGACATACACAGTCATCCTACACATGTCCTGTAAAGAGAGATCTAATGTTTAAACTTCCTTCATTGCGCAGTGTATTTAATTTAGAATGTCTTATCTCCTGTTCTGTTAAAAACCTGCTAGAGTCTACAGGACTCTCATGTGTATGATTAATGTTCAGTTTACAGAGCAAGAGATTAAAAAAAAAATACTAAAGTAAACAGACTGTGCTATAATGTCTGATTGAAAATTATACCATTTTGTCATGGTGGCTGTGTAAGCCCCAGCCAGGGGAGCTGCATTCACAAAAACAAAAGTGATTTTTCTCCTGATTGGCAGAGAATTGAGCAGTGAGACTTCAGAGACACAATCTATACACCAGCACTGCTTCAGTAAGCTAAAGTTGTTTTAGTGCTTAACAGATCTCTTTAATTGGTATACTCAGAAACTAAAGTACAACATATTGACTTTGTTACAGGCTAAGAGATTAAGAGACCATTTTCATTCAGTAATAATAACGATGAAAAAACACAGAAATGTGAAAAGTTCAAGAAAAAGCAGATCGCGTGTATTCTGCACGATATCATGCTAACAGAATAATATCATGTGCATTCTATCCTGGAGCCTTTAATTATTCAGTTAGTTCCGACACTATTTAGATAGGAGGAAAATATTGTGCTCTATTTTATCAGATTTTGAATAAATGCCCTCTGGACCTCATTCATTTCACTATGGATTTCTTTCAATAAGAACTAAAAAAGACCGTTGAAAAAGCGAACAAAGGATCACATGATAACACCAGAATTTCTTGTGTTGAAGGCAGGCACGGAAGATAAATTGAAAGAGACATACATGGCAAGACTTAAGGATAATGATCCAAGCATGGACATCAGAAAAATTAACTTCAGGAAAACTATAGGTTTGGCTTCAACATATTAGCTGATTTATGGGTTCTTATCTATTATCATCTTCCGACTGTTTTTTTAGTGATGGACACCAGCCACGGCTACTGGCCCACCAAGGAAGGAACATCAGACGAACGGCATAGAGAGAGGACATGATATCTGATTTGTCCCAATCTGAGACAAGAAATAAAGCATACAAAGAGGCAGTATTTTTTTATCTAAAGGAAATGCCCTCAACAGAAAGTAAATTAATATCTAAGGGATTAGATTTTAGAATCATTTTCAAAAGGATGTAGACCAGTGGTAGTCAACCTTTTTCTACCTACCGCCCACTAATGCATCTTTCTTGATGGAAAAATTTCCTTACCGCCCACCAGTTTAGGTGCAAGTGCAGAATATTTTTTATGAAAGAGGGTGTTTTAAAAAAAAATAAATGTACGTACATTTATCTTTTTATTTCTACTTAATGCATGTTTATAATGTTTTTAACTTTATAAAGTTTAATTGGAAAACAATAAAGTAAATTGAAATTACCTTTACTAGTGATTAATGAGGTCCTTGAGGCTGATGCTGCAAGACTAAATATTTGATATCTGGTTCGATTTTCGTAAGGAACAAACGAAGGTCTCCTCTTTCGGTGATATTCAGACGACTTCTCTGTTTGCGCATAATATGATTTCTCATCTGTGCGTTAGCTCCTCTCCCTCCTCAATTCCCCTCCCCACCTTTTTTATCCCTTTTATCTATTTTTTAACCTTCCTTATAGCAATGCCCAGTAGGAAGGCTTAGCTAGGTAGCCCACTTAATATAGCCCACTATAACAGACAGGCACACATACATACATACATACACACACACACACACACACATAAAAAGACACATACATACAAACAGACAGGCACACATACATACATACATACATACATACACACAGACAGGCACACATACAGACACACATACAGATACACAGACAGGCACACATACAGACACACACACAAGACACATACCTACAGACAGGCACACATACATACAGACACACACACACATACATACAGACACACAGACACAAGACACATACATACAAACAGACAGGTACACATACATACAGACAGGTACACATGCAAAGACACACACATAAGACATACATAGACACATACACACATACAGACAGACACAAGACACACATACAAAGACACACATACATACAAAGACATACACACACAACACATACATACAAAGACAAGACACACATACATACACACATATATACAGATAGGCACACACACACACAAGACATACATACATAGACACACACAAGACATACAGACAGACACACACAAGACATACAGACAGACACACACACAAGACATACATACAAAGACACATACACACAAACAAACAAACACAAAATATTTTAGTCACCCTCCTGTTTCCTACCTTTTAGGTGCAGAAAGGTGACTTTCCCTGGGGTCCAGTGGTGGCTCAGGTGCATGGGAGTCAGAGTTCCTACTCTGACCCCATGGTCTTCCTCCCGCGCGGTCTGTTTGTTAGCTGGGAGGAGTGACGCGCAGTCACTTCCTCCCATCTTGTGATGTAATCAATGGGGGCCCGGTCGTGCTGTTAAAGCGCCCAGCGCTGACGGGGCCCCCTCTCAATCCACATCCATCGGGTGGGCCTGACAGCATGGCCCACCCGATGGACCCCTCCATATGCGACCCCGACGGTTTGCCACACGGGCCGGGGGCCGCAAATGGTGACGGTGGTACCCGGTTCGCACCCACCCTCCCGCCCACCCAATCTCTGAAATCCCTACCGCCCACCTGGAATCCTGAAACGCCCATTAGTGGGCGGTAGGGACCAGGTTGACGACCCATGGTTTAAACAGTTTGGGCTGTCAGTTGTTCAAATCCCCATTTACTGCTCAAATTCGGGCCTGTAGCTGTTCATCTGTCTCTATGACTGTTTAGTATGTTTTCCCTTCTCAGGTGAGTGCATTAGTAATTTAATTTAAAAACTAGCATAGGCAACTGGTTTCTGTTCTTTCAGTTGCTCCCCGTTGCTTACATTAGGCTTCCTTCTAACAAATAGGTCACATTTAGGAGGTTTGTGTGGTGAGCATTTTGGTAAGTTTATAATTGCAATAATGCATGTTCCAAAAGAGTGCAGATAATACAAGGATGCATGTTCCAACAGAGTGCTGATATTGCAATGATGCATTGTTCGCATGTTACAAAAGAGTGCTGACAATGATATCCTGGCTGTATAAAGTCTGCCTGAGCACCACACTCCTGAAGTCCATGGAGATACACGGTAAGAGAAAGCTTTCCTAACGAAATGATTGAATTACACATTGTATATGTCATGCGTTTTAAAACCTGACGCATAGTCCATGCAGATACTTGTCCCTATCAAGGCATGAGGCAATGATTGCTGTTATCTGTGCTTTGTAGCACATAAGCAGGCTTTTTCAGAGTGGAAGTTAATATATTGTTTGGATCTTCCTGCTTCTCTAAATCAGCTTATGAGACCAAGATGTCCTCTGAATGAACTAGTGTGAAGACCTTTTATAGGTTGGTTATCATACAGCCTCAGTATGTGTTACCGATATTATATAGTTACATAGTTACATAGCTGAAAGGAGACTTGCGTCCATCAAGTATATGAATGTCTGAATATTATCCCTTAATAGCCCTTCAAATATTTTCCCAGTAACAGAAGTTAAGCTCACAGGTCTATAATTTCCAGGCAAGGATTTTGAACCCTTTTTAAATATAGGAATTACATCTGCCTTCCTCCAATCCTCCAGTACAATACCTGAAACAAAAGAATCTTGAAAAATTAAATACAGTGGTTCACTTATTTCCCTACTTAGCTCCTTAAGTACTCGTGGGTGAATACCGTCAGGCCCCGGAGCTTTATTGGTATTAATTTTCTCTAACAGCTGTAGCACCTTGTCTCGAGTTATCCGATCACAAGTTATCTGCAAGTTTTTTGCAGCAATCATCTTCATATCGCTTGCCATAGGATTCTCATTAATATATACTGAAGAAAAATAGTTATTTAAAATTTCTGCCTTTTCCTGGTTTTCATTAACTAACAGACCCAACTCTGTTTTCAGTGTACCTACACTTTCATTTTTTGTTTTTTTAGAATTGATGTACTTGAAAAAAAATTTGGGGTTGGTTTTGCATTCTTTGGCTATCAATTACTCATTTTCTAGTTTAGCCACTTTAATTGCCTTTTTGCAAGCATTATTGGTTTCCTTATACCTCATATAGGATGCCTCTGGCTTTTCTTATTTTTATTCTCTTGTTTTACTTCTCTACTAAGCCACATTAGTTTCAATTTGTTTCTTTTATATTTATTACCCAATGGTACATACTGAGAAATGTACCTTTCTTATATTTATTTGAATAGTTTCCATTTATCCTCAGTGTTTTTTTCACTAAGGAGTTTATGCCAGTCGATATGTTGTAGAGCTGCCCTAATCTTATTGAAATTAGCTTTTTTTAAATTATACATTTTAGTATACCCCACATGCTTTTGCTTTTTTGAGTTTATTTCTCTGTTTATGAGCTGGTATGAGGGACATAATCTCAGTGTGAAGCACACCTCAGTAAATGTGTACACGTTCTATGTATGAGTTTGTCTGAACACAACTTCAGTATGTGTCCACAATTTAATTGTACATTCTTTTTTCTGTACTCCCCCCCCCCGATATACCAAATATAAGAAATAAAAATAAAGAATTAAAAAATATATATATATATACACGTAGACTTCAAATATAGAAATATGTATATATATTTGAATTCTGCATGCATATTTATGTAATATTTTTACATAATTAAGTAATTTTATTTATTGCAATTTGAGGGACCTGCCTGACAACCCAGGCTGAAAGTCCAGAGAATTTAATTTGCAAGCACTTTATTTAACCTTGTAACTTTCTATGACACCCTAAAACCTGTAAATGGGGGTTACTGTTTTAGTCTGGAGTCTTCGCTGAACATAAATATTAGTGTTTCAAAACAGTAAAACATCTCACAGCGATGATATTGTCAGTGAAAGTGACGTTTTTTGCAGTTTTCACACACAAACAGCACTTTCACTGATGATATAATTGTTGTGATACTTTTTACTGTTTTGAAACACTAATATTTGTGTTCAGCAAAGTCTCCCAAGTATAACTGTACCCCCCATGTACAGGTTTTATAGTTTTTTGGGAAGTTACAGGGTCAAATATAAGGGTCAAATTTTTTTACATTGAAAATTGCCAGGTTGGTTATGTTGCATTTTAGAACATATAGTAGCCCATGAATAGGAATTACCCCCATGATGGCAGACCATATGCAAAAGAAGACAACCCAAGGTATTGCATATGGGGTATGTTCAGTCTATTTTAGTAGCCACTTAGTCAAAAACATTGGCCAAAGTTAGCGTTCATAATTGTTTTTTACATTTTTAACACACAAACAAATATAAATGCTAACTTTGGCCAGTGTTTGTAACTAAGTGGCTAAAAATAACTGGACATACCCCATATTGAATACCCTGGGCTATCTACTTTAAAAAAAATATGTACATGTGAGGTGTGATTCTGAGATTTATGACAGATAACAGTGTTACAATGTCACTATTGATACATTTGAAAAATATATATTTTAAAGCAGCAATTTCCTATTTGTACTTATAGCCCTATAACTTAAAAAAAAAAAGGAAAAAGCACATAAAGACTGGGTGTTTTTAAACTGAGGACAAATTTTTGAATCTATTTAGCAATTTTTTTCATTAGCTTTTTTAGCTTTTGTAGATAAGTAAAAGATTTTTCAAGTAAAAGTCAAAAAACTTGTTTTCACCATATATTTTTTTTTAAAGTAAATTATATGACATGATGCAAATAATTGTATGTACATAAAGCCCTTTTTGTCCTAATACAAACAATATATAACTTGTATGGAAACAGTAAATGATAAAAAGGAAAATTACATCTAAACACAAACACCACAAAAGTGTTAAAACACTAGGAGGGAGCAGAAGTTAAAACATAAAATAACTTTAAGTGCACGCCGAGCAATAGCAACCACATGGCTTTCACCAGAGGGCCCAGAATTCCCAGGAGTCATTTCCAGAATAAGAGAATGTAGAATAATGGACAACCTGACAGCAAGGGTGAGGGGGACGACAGAGACCTTTCAGAAATTGTGGGAGCCATGGGACAGCAGCGCAATAGGCTCGAGCAGTGCCTGACGGGAACTGGTTGGGGGAACGGACCCAAGCCAGCAATAGCGATAACGGAATTCCCCTATCAGAAGACATACTATTGTTCTGGGGGGGCCCCTTTCCCTCCCCCCCCCTTGCCTCTCTTCTTTCCTTTACCCCTCCTTCTCTGACACTAGGTCCCTGTTTCACTTCTTTTACTATATTCTTCATTTCTTTCTTCCTTTCTTCTCTTTTTTACCCTTCCCCCTGATTTTAGGGGGAGTCGGTTTCTCGTTTTTTATTTTTATTTTTATCCTTACTAGGCACAATTAAATGATTCGAAGGAACAGGGAGGCCCATAGGCAAGATGAGGCAGAGTAATGAAAGGGCTCCAAAGGTTAATGAAGTGCCTGCTCAAAAATCAAAAATACCCTCAATGGGAGACTGATTCCAATGGGTTCAAGATTGGGCATGCATTGTGCTGTTGAAATTGTACCGTTTGAATTGCAATATATTTACAAAACCCAAATTTCAGAAGGCTTCTGCGAATGCCCAAAATTTGTTACAAACTTGTTCTGTCTATCGAGTGAAAAATAAAGAATTTTTTTAAAAAAGTGTTAAAACAGCCCTGGTCCTTAACGTACAACATGGCCAAAACAGTCCAGTACTGAAGGGGTTTATATGTATTCCTGACTTAAGATGAACAGCTTATTAGACCCTGCTGTTTGCAGGTGCACTGCTTTGGCTATTTATTGCTTCCATGAGTTGGTAACTTTGAAGCAATTACCTAACTGTTTTCACTGGTATGCTTTCCTGTCTTTAATCTAATTTAACTTTGATTTTAAATCTGTTGATATTGGCCTTTTGTTTCACCTGGTCATAACTTTAGTTATTATGTTTTATTTTATGAAAAATTCTACTTTGAAAAATTCACTAATCCTGGTCTGGTTTATAATGTTTATTCAGATTTCGGCTCAATGCTCTGGAGGGCTTAGAATATTCTTTAGAACTGAGTTAACTTCCTTATCGCATGATCTTTATACGTTGAAGAATGTGCTATTTGTTATATTCAGTATTCTGCTATTTTATCCGTTGGGGACCTTGAGTTTGGCACTCCATTTAATGTCAGTGCTGGCATTTGTTTGGTTCTTAAGGGGTTAAGTGTCAGACTTTCCCACAGATTCACCTGTTGTGAAGGGGAACATTGTCATTTCCTTTCTGCAATAAGAGGTATTATTTTGGCTCATATGCTCCATGTAACTTTGATGCTGGTTATTTCAAGTATGGTATCTTAAATGACATTGGAAGGTCCTTCAGTCACCATACCATTCTACCAGGTTTACTATTTAAGGTAAAATTCACCTGCTACCAGAACAATAAGGGAAATTGCTGAACATGAAGTATAATTACTGACCTCTGTTCTGATGTTCAAGGTTATTCTTCTAGGTGTCCTACTTTCTGGACTTAGCAGCCAATGTATGGCTTTAAGCTGTTGAGTCATCCTGCATAATACAATATAGCTTGTTTGTGACAAACATTTGGTTGATGTTTCACATGGTCTCTGTACCTAGATCTGTATTTATGATGATCATTCCCAACACTGCATTGTTGTAATTCTTGTGGATTATATGCTTGGACTGGTGTTAATATCTTTGCAGATAAAACAAACTGCAGAATGACCTTATTATCACCATAGGCTCTGCCGTAAGTACGTCATCACTATCTGAAGATAAGGTCAGAGTAAGTATGCAGTTGCTTGTTCTCACAATGGATCCTGTACCTCTGGTTACCACCTTTTAATTGGTGTCCTGCCTGTAGCCTAGGCTATCTCCTACTGACATTGCACAACATTCTCTAATCATTTTAAATAATACTGTTTGGCATAATCTGTACTATTTATTTAGAATATTTTTAACTTTGCATGTAGGTCCTGACGTTGTTGGCCTACATTGCCTACTTATAATTTAGTAGCTGCCACAATTTCTGTGGTTCATACTGATATTTATTAACTAATCTGAATGATGTGATTCTTCATGACTTTGCCTAGTGATATCTACTTGTGTTATTGGTTTCGACCTCTTCTGAACTGTTCATTACTGTATCAAACAATTCATTCACAGTGGGAGGTATTGTTGAGAGTCTGATTTTTGCAATATATAGTCATTATTGCTGTGTTTTAATAACAGACTCTCTTATTTCTCTACTAGGCTCTGCCTTTCTCTAACAGGTAGATATTATTTTGTTTCCTGTATCTATAGGTAAGTAGTAGTCTAAGCAAGACGAAGCGGTGTGAATTGTCTTCAATAAATACATCCAGAAAATAGTAGGATTTTCAGTTTAATTCTCGCCCTGCTATAAAACAGGCATAGGCGTGCGCACGGGGTGTGCCGGGTGTGCCTGGGCACACCCTAATCACCCGCGGCACGCCTATGGATTGAGACCGGCAGGGGGGATCTCAGGATCTCCCCTGTTGGCTCATGCAGAGCTGGCGCTATCCGGCTCTGCTGCAAACCTCCATGAGCTGGTGGGGAGATCAAAGATCTCTCTCACCACCCCACAGGCAGTGAGGGAGGCAGAAGAGGACCCGGGGAGCTCTTGCCAGCAGCTCCGCCGGGTTCCTCTCGTGAGATCTGAGCGTTGCCGTGGCAATGCTCAGAACTCGCAAGAGTTCACTCTCCACTGGACCACCAGGGGTGGCACCAGCATGGTCCCCCCTCCCTACATAAGGTAAGAAGGGAGGGAGGATATTTAGTAATCTGCCCCCCCACCCCACACAATACACACAGCACCCACACACATACATCACCCTTACACACAGCACACACTAACAGCACCCTTACACACACAGCACCCTCACACACACACACACTAACAGCACACACACAGCACCCATACACATACACACACACAGCCACACACAACCCTTACACACACACACACACAGCACCCCTCACACACACACACACACTAACAGCACACACACAGCACCACACACATACACACACACAGCACACACACAGCACCTTTACACACACAGCACCCACACACACACTAACAGCACCCTTACACACATAGCCCCACCCACACACACACACACACAGCACGCTTACACACACACACACAGCACACACTAACAGCACCCTTACACACACAGCACCCCCTTACACACACAGCACCCTTACACATACACACACAACACATACTAACAGCACCCTTACACACACAGCACCCTCACACACACACACTAACAGCACCCTTACACACACAGCACCCTTACACATTTACACACGCAGCACACACTAACAGCACCCTTACACACACAGCACCCTCACACACAACACTAACAACACCCTCACACTAACAGCACCCTTGCACACACACTAACAGCACCCTTACACACACAGCACCCACACACATACATCACCCTTACACACACATACAGCACCCTTACACACAGCGCCCTCACACACACAGCGCCCTCACACACACAGCGTCCTCATACACACACACAGCGCATACACGCACACACACACAGCGCCTACACACGCACACAGCGCCTTCACACGCACACAGTGCCTTCACACACACACACAGCGCCCACATACAAACACAGCACCTACACACACACACACAGCACCCTCACACACACACACACACACACACAGCAGTATATGTGTGTGTATGTGTTTGTATGTGTATATATATATATATATATATATATATGTATATATATATATATATACACACGCGGCATGTGTGTTTGTGCTTTAGGATGCACACCCTTATACAATAGGCTGCGCACGCCTATGAAAACAGGGGGTGACTGTTTTCATCCAACACTTTCTAAAATGTCATGGATTATTCCAGTCTGATTTCTGGAAGTTATGCTATTGTCAAGGTTCTGTTTGACACCGCCATCCATTTGGTATTTCATTTTATATTTGAGAAGGACATTATAGGTCTATGATTCTAGACCGTGTCTTGATGTTATGTAGTTTATCGGTTTGTCTTTTTATTATGCATAACCGGACGGGTGTCTTTTTCTTACAAGCTTGTCTTGTATTAGTCTAACTTTGTTTCTTCAATAGGTTTGGTTATCATGACCTTAATGCCTATCTGGCTCTATATTTCTCCAGGATATTTCTGACATTTGAATACCAGGGTATTGCTGATCTAGCAGCCCCCAAGGTTAATTTACTTGTAACAGATTGTAGTACAATATCCTATTGATTACTGTTTGGCTTTTTAAAGTCTTCTAAGGTTTATGCAGCTCATTGATGATTTTTATAACTTTTATCTGTATTTAAACTCTGTCCATATATATATATATATATATATATATATATATATATATATATATATACACATATACATAGACATATACATACATACATACATACATAAACACAGCTTGGGTATTCCCCATGAGTAAATGCTGCCATGATTGATTAGGGATATGGAAAATTGTTTCATACTTACCATAATTGTCTTTTCCTGATCATTATTCATGGCAGCATTACGTTCCCACCCATCTACTATAAGATGTGATTCTAGTTACAAAGACTGCCTGATGGGAAGGGGGATGATCGATTTATACCAGTTTCAGAGTTCTATTTCCTGTACTTTCTGCTGTGAGGGGAGGAGCTAACCCATGAGTAAATGCTGCCATGAATAATGATCCGGAAAATAAAATTACGGTAAGTATGAAACAATTTTCCATAATATATAAAATATAGAGGTAGTAGGTTTCTAGCACATACAGTTAAATGAGGTTGGCAGCTCAAACACTTCAACCAGAGTCTCTCTCTGTTCCGGTCTGATAAAAGATACTTGTGGTGGAAGGAGGGAGTAGTGCCTTTGGTGTATTCTCAGATGTAGGTCGATATGTAAAAAAGAAGAGTACAAAAATATAGTGCAATATGTCAGATGTCCCCTACATCTGAGTATACACCTACATCTGAGAACCAAGGTTCTACTACCTCTTTTAACCACATGTTGAAATACAAATCTGTTGATAAAGATTATCGGTGTAAATGTGCTATACCACCTAGAGCAACATTATGGCTGTAAGAGCATTATAGAAGTTGCAGTCTACAACACCTGGAGTGTTGAAGGTTACCTAAAGTATCTGTCAGATCCTCTGTATGAGTCACACTGTATTCAGTGTCTGTCAGCTGACCTTGGCATGTTCTACACACAGACATGTTATCACTGTAAACACCGACATAATTCCTTCCTCATTCCCCATCCTCTTTGATCCCTTCTATTCCAACCCACATGTTACCCCTCACACGATTTCCTAACTCAATTCCCCCCAGACCATTTTCCGGTCTCACTGCCCTACGGTTATTTCCTCCCACACTCTCTATATATTACCTTTGATGAAATTTTAAATATCTTTTTGCTTTTGTCTTATGGAAGGAGAATTTCGTTTGGCTATTTTGAACTTGAATTTGAAATTCACTTTGAATTGTCACTTTAGTAAATAACCCTGTATGTGTTTAGTGTAAACTCCCTCTCCATTGGTTTAACCTTGGTATACCATCTCCAAGTTGGAAAATTGAGGCTAAAATTGATGATTTGTTAAGAGCCTCCTATTTAAATAGAAGGGTAACTTAGATATTGTAGCCTGTGTTTTGTAATTCAGATTTAATTTACTAGGACTCTGAGTCTCGTGAATATCCTAGCAAATTACTGGCATATTTTAAGAGAATTGCACTATTCTGAATCATGCCAAGAACCGATAGAAGTACAACCAGTAAATCTTAAATGGATGGACTGTCAAACAGATAGATAGATAGATACAAAAACTCAGAAACGTGCAAGGTGGTTAACATTTTTTTTGTTAAAAATATAAAGTACAAAATAAAAAAAACAAGAAACAGTATTGCGCTGAATATTACATACAATGTGACAAAACTTTTAAATTCTTACACAGCCATGTACAATTCTAAAATTTACAAATGGTAAATTTCTTGAGATTCCATTGGAAACAAACTTCATTTTAGCAGTGCCACCAAAATCCTTACTCTGGAAGAATTAACATATGTGGAGAGGGAAGAACTCACTTAATCTCAGGATCCCTGGTCCTTCGAGTATGATGTTATATGACTACGGAGAAAAGGGCGGACGAACGTCCATAGGGTGATACTGCACAGTATTTACTGCAATATAATGGTGACATTGTATTAGGATAAAAGATGAAGCGCATATAAATCAGGCTCAAATACTCCACTACTCATAAAAGTTTTTGTGGTAGTTAGCGGCGATTGATCGATATATGCCGGGATTCACTTCCCAACTTCATGATGCAAGACGCTCTGTTCATGACGTGTTTTGCTCTGATGACATGAGCTTCATCTTGCTAGTCTATATAGTATTATATAGTATAATACTTGTATTTTATTGGTTCAAATTGTATTCGCTGCCGAAAGTCCATAAATAATTAAAAACCTTAGGAAGTCTATTATTATACTTCTATTAACAATGCATATATAAAACACTAAGGCATGTATAGAAATTTCATAGGAGAGAATATGGAAAAAAGAGGCATATGTGAGAAATAAATTAACCCCTTAACGCCGTTACGGCGTTCTATGCCGTCCCGCTTTAAAGCCGTTGAGGTACTTACCTCCGCCGCGATCCTCTTCTGGAGGGCTGCCTGACAGCCCAGGCAGCCCTCCCTGGCAAATGAGGCCCCTGGGGGCCATGTGATCGCTCTCAAAGAGCAATCACATGGCCCCCTATAGCTGGCTGTGGATCTGCCAGTAGGGGGACTGTCTGAAATGTCAGATAGTCCCCCTGCTGGTGGGAAGTGTAAAAAAAAGATGATAAAACATGTTTTAAAATAAATTAAATGTATTTCTATATATATATATATATATATATATATAATATATATATATATTATAAATACAATATACATCTTATATATATGTAACGTCATACGTAATGTATTTTAATATTAATATAAGTACATATATTAGTATTTAAATACACTTAGAATGACGTTACATATATATATGATATATATATTATATATAATACATCTATATATATTTTATATTTATATATACACGTATAATTACAATAATAAATAAATAAAATATAAAATAAATAAATAAAATATTTTTTTTTAAATTTGAATAAATTATATATACATTTGTAATTTCATTCTAACTGTATTTTATTATTAATAAATATATATTGGTAACAAAATACACTTAGAATGGCATTCTATATCTATCTATATATAAAATACAAATAACCGCAAATATATATATATACAGATAAATATATATAATTACATAAATAACTACATAAGTGTACACTTAGACTTTAAATACATATATATATGTATATATATATTAAAATTCTACGTGTATATTTAAGTAATATTTTAACATAATTATGTGATTTAATTAGTTAAAATTTGATTGACATGCCTGACAACCCAGGCAAAAAGTGCAGAGAATTTGAATTGCAAGCACTATATTTAACCCTGTAACTTTCCAAGACACCATAAAACCTGTACATGGGGGGTACTGTTTTACTCAGGAGACTTCGCTGAACACAAATATTAGTGTTTCAAAATGGTAACTTGTATTACAACAGTGATATTTTTTGTAAAAGTGACATTTTTTGCATTTTTCACACATGAACGGCACTTTTACTGAAGATCTTATTGTTGTAATACAAGTTACCATTTTGAAACACTAATATTTGTGTTCAGCAAAGTCTCCTGAGTAAAACAGTACCCCCCATGTACAGGTTTATGGTGTTTTGGAAGTTAGAGAGTCAAATATAAAGCTTGCATTTCATTTTTTTCACATAAAAATTTGCCAGATTGGTTATGTTGCCTTTTGAGACCGTATGGTAGCCCAGGAATAAGAATTACCCCCATTATGACATACCATTTGCAAAAGTAGACAACCCAAGGTATTGCAAACGGGGTATGTCCAGTCATTTTTAGTAGCCACTTAGTTACAAACACTGGCCAAATATTAGTTTTTTGCTTTTTTCACAGAAAAACAAATATGAACGCTAACTTTGGCCAGTGTTTGTGACTAAGTGGCTACTAGAAAAGACTGGACATACCCCACTTGCAATACCTTGGGTAGTCTTCTTTTGCAAATGGTATGCCATCATGGGGGTAAATCTCATTCCTGAGCTACCACACGGCCTCAAATGTAACATTACTAATCTGGCAAATTTCAATGTGAAAAAACTAACAAAATGGAATGTGCTATATTTGACCCTTTAACTTTCCAAAACACTGTAAAAACTGTTAATGGAGACTACTGTTGTACTTGTGAGACTTTGCTGAATCCAAATATGTGCTTTTTTTGCAGTAAAAGCTAACAGTATTATGACATTTACAGCTAAAATGTGAGGCGGAACTATAAATTTTTTTAAAAAATTAAAATTCTCACAGTTTTTTTATTTTATTCATATAAATTATGTTTCATATATAAATATTTGATATGAAATGAAAGCCCTGTTTCTTCTGAACAAAATGATATATAATAAGTGTGGGTGCATAAAATATGAAAGAGGTGAATTATGGTTGAACAGACATATAGCGCAAATTCCAGGTTTTGTTTACATTTTGTTTTGATCAGAACATGTACTATTGACTCCGTCCTGAAGGGGTTAAAGTAAATAATGGAGCACATGATCTAAACATTGCTTTGGACATAATGCTACCCCAAAGGAACAAGGTAGCATAGAGAAGTAAAAGCTTTGAAACATGATTGATGGTATATATAAAGGAACATATATAAAGGAATACAAATAAACAATACAATAAAACAAAATGAAGCATATTGACTCGGCATAGAAAAAAAATATATTAAATATAACAAAAAATTATATCACCCACAAAGGATGAATGTATAATAATAAATAACAAGCTAATGATTAACAGGGGGTTATCAACTACAAAAAAAAATATAATGATAAAAGCTTGGTTTATAAAAATTCCCTCCAGACCATTTTCCTGGAAAATCAACTGAATATAGCAATATTACCCTCCCAAAAAATCCATATGCAATCCCAATGGGTATGAGGTTTGTAATTTAAAAAGCTACCTCATATTTTGTCAGCCTAATTTTTTTTTAAAGGACCACTATAGTCACCCAGACCACTTCAGCTCAATGAAGTGGTCTGGGTGCCAGTTCCCCGAGGTTTTAACCCTACAGCTGTAAACATTGTAGGGTTAATCCAGTCTCTAGTGGCTGTCTTCCTGACAGCCGCTATAGACGCTTCCGCAACACTCAATGCGAAAATCGCATTGAGCGCGCAGAACGTCTTTATGAAAGCATTGAGTAATGCTTTCCTATGTGGTGGTGTGACAGACCATCTGGCACCCGACTGGGTACCTCCGCCAATCGATGCTTCCTGGCTGACGCCGAGGACCATAACCACCGCACCGGACACCATGAGCACCATAGACCCCACAAACCGCTGCAGCTTGGTTGGGGTCTCGCCGTCCCTTCCCGTTCTGGCCCAAACTCCTGGATTCAGGGACTTAGTGGGAAGGCCTCTCCTCCAAGAGAGTATAGCTGTGAAGCTCTTATAAGAGATAGTGATATAGCTGTGAAGAAGGGTCCCTACAATCACAAGACCAGGCTACGTGTTGAGGGTTAAGCAGGAATGGTTTAATGGTAGCCACACTGACCTTTTATGCAAGCCCCCAAGCAAGGGATACGCACACATGGACCTTGTTGGGGACAGGGACACAAACTTCCAAACCAACAACAACACATTTATAATGTAAAGCACTCCCACACAAGGTAAACAATCCCTCCCCTCTGCCTGGGAGATAATTGGATCAGATATTGCATTAACCCAATTATCTCCATGCATGCAGAAAAACACACATTTCTAAAAAGTCCCAAAACACCCCAAAACACATGATAAAAAGTACCCCAAAACACATGATATTCCCACAAATATTACATCCCCTGATAGCGCTGATCTTGGTGACCAACATATCCAAAAATCACCCAAATCAGTTCAGGGGTTCAGAAATTTTATGAAAATCATGTATTTGACCGACTGCAGGCGTGGTCCCATGCCCAAAACAGTTCCAGAGTATTAGGGCTTGCGGTTGGTCTAGTTCGGTAGTTTGAAAACAAATAAACTACCGAACAGAATTGTGACAGAACCATCTGTCTGTGAACTACTTCTGTTCCCCCTTTGGTTTCGTCTGTTTGTTCGGTTAATTGCCTGTCCGTTCCCCCTTGTTCATTTATTTCCTTAACTCCCGAATAAACTGCCAAACGGCCGGCCTCCCAGCATGGAAGTGTGCTGCTGGTTAACCTCTTGGCCCCATTTGAACATTGTGGTTAACCGCAGACACCTCTTAATTGTCGAAGGTAGGCTGGGTGGTCGTCGTTCGTATGATGACCCAGAGGTAGCGACCATCTTGGACGCACGAATGCACAGTGGTGTTCGTCAACAATTCCCTGGAACTAAAAACTGACACTATTTCTCACGAACACCGCTGAAGCCGCCGACCTCCCTTCCCCGTAATCCGGCATACGAACGCCGGCCCGTTCGGTACTTTGCATGAATGGACTTAACCCAGATAGCTATGCCATGTAACTGTATGTATGTGATCTGAGCGCCATTCGGTAATAATGTGCGCTCAGATCTAAGCTATCTGGGGATACGTTAATTGTACCTAGTGCATTCGGTATTTTTCCTGTTATACATTTTTGTGTGTTTTTACTGTTACATGTAAAATGGCGATTTGCCTCTATCCTCGAAGATAATTGGATTACTTCTCCACTTATCTCCAGGATAGGGAGGAGGGTCATCTCAGCTAAAGGGGAGTGTTTATGCCTGAGCTACTGTGATTGGCTACTGTATTCTTATTGTCCCAGTTTTCCACCAGGTCCCCTAGGGAAGTGTCCACCTGGTGGAAAGCCTGCATAAATACCAGGCAGGTAGCCCACATTAAATCAGATCTCTGCTAAACCATCAATACGGAGCTTGGTCTCGTACTTGGGGGTATTGGATTCGTATGGTTTACTCGTTCGGCTGTTTGATACGTGAAGGATTTCGTATGGTTCCTGTTCGGCTGATTGGAGCTTTCGTTAGCTGTCTCTCCATTCGGAAGGTGAACGTCCTCAGCGGTATTAACCCCTTTTATACCTTGGTGTATTGTAACATTAATCAATAGTCTTACCCTCGAGCTATTTCCTTTCATCCAAACAAATGATCCCACCAGGGCAGGTGCCCTTCTAAGCTGAATCGAAACAATTGCAGGCGATGATGGAAGTCCAGCGGTGTTCGGGAGTTTCTGTATCCGATTTTAGTTCCAGGAGATTCATGTCCAAGCATGATGACCGCCACCTCATGGTTGTCTATAGGAATTGCAGACACCCAGACGAACAATTAGAACACTGCGGTGAGAAACGTTCCAATTTGTTAATAGGTGTTAACAAGCTCCAGGGTGGTCTATGGTTCATGCGGTTGTTCGGTAATTCAAAGTGCCGCTTCGAATTGCTTCGGGAATTCAAAGTGCTGCTTCATAAGTCCAAAAAGGCACAAACAGTGATTTAAGCCAAGTTTTATCACAGAGGGCTGGCAAGTATGCCCCTCCAAGAACCCGTAACGAGGTCTGGTTCGTAACAGGCGGTTTGGATGCTCTGGCTCTGGCCACGCATGCGCATTAGACTCCACTCGAGAGCTGATGTCGGGGGGAGGAGAGGTCACAAGCGCCGAGGGAGCCCGGCGCTGGATTAAAGTAAGTGGCTGAAGGGGTTTTGACCCCTTCAGCCCAGTGGGAGGGGGGCCCTAAGAGTGGGGGGGGACCTAAGGACTATATACTGCCAGGTCCTTTAAGCAAATTTTTTAAAACTTTTCCTCAAACTTAAAACTTTAACCCTTTGGGATATTTACTATGTTCTCCCAAAAATGTGCAGGGAGTGGATGTTCGTCAAAACCCCTCCTAATATTCCTTACATGTTCTTCACCCCGTGTGTGCAATCTAGTGGTCCTGCCTACATATTGTATGTTATAGGGACATGATAAAATATAAATGTCATTTTTAAATTAGACATAATTTGCACAATATTTCTTCTTAGTTCTTAAACTTTCAAATTCTTTAAAATTGGCCTTGTTTCTCTGCATGCAAGGCAGTAACCACACTGATGAAACTTTTTTCATACTAAAAGCTGCTATTTTATTCTTTTCACTTTTAAAATTACTGTCTACCAGCTTAGATTTAATACTTGGAACTCCCCTATATATTAATTTATGATATTTTGAAACTATATTCTTTAAAATGAGATCTTCTGATAGAATAAACCATTTTTTCATTAAAATTCTTAAAGGATCACTATAGGCACCCAGACCACTTCAGCTTAATGTCTGAGGTCTGTGTGCCAGGTCCAGCTAGGGTTAACCCTTTTTTCTATAAACATAGCAGTTTCAGAGAAACTGCTATGTTTATAAATGGGTTAATCTAGCCTCCAGTGGCTGTCTCTTGACAGCCGCTAGAGGTGCTTGCGTGCTTCTCACTGTGAAAATCACAGTGAGAAGACACCAGCGTCCATAGGAAAGCATTGTGAATGCTTTCCTATGGACTGGCTGAATGTGCACGCGGCTCCTGCCGCGCATGCGCATTCAGACCATGAGGAGGAGGAGAGGAGGAGGATAGCTCCCCGCCCGGCGCTGGAGAAAGAGGTAAGTTTAACCCCTTCCTCTCCCCAGAGCCCGGCGCAAGGAGTATGTTTTCCTGGCACTATAGTGGTCCTCTAATACCTGTCATGATACCTGTCTCTCGCGGCATCGTGCGATCACAGAAATATTGTATTTTCTGAGTTCTGATGCACACACCATTCATCCCTAACTTCCTGGTGCCTTATTATGACATCATATAAAATGTGGACCCCTCCCGTTAATCTCCTTTTATAGTGTCAGCCCATGTGTCGCTTTTTGATGATGTGTACAGGCTTGTGACATCATGGTCCTCTGTGACCAATCACTACCAGTGGTGTATCCTGGTTTTGTGCTGCCCTAGGCAGGACAAAACTCAGGCACCCCCCCGCGCCACCCCCACCCGCGCAACCGCCACCCAACCTTCCCCCCTGCTCCGCCTTCTAAATACACACACACACACATTCACTGACAGATACGCATTCACTAGCTAACAGAAACACACAGTCACTAACAGACACACACTCACACACTCACTAACAGACACACACACTCACAGGCAAACACACACACACACTAACAGACATCCACACTAACAGACATCCACACTAACAGACATCCACACTAACAGACACACACACACTAACACTAACATACATACACTAACATTAACATACACACTAACACTAACAGACACACACACTAACACTAACATACACACACTAACATACACACACTAACACTAACATACACACTAACAGACACAAACACTAACATACACACTAACATACACACACTAACAGACATCCACACACACACACACACACTAACAGACACAAACACTAACATACACACACTAACAGACATCCACACACTAACATACATACACACACACACTAACATACATACACACACACACTAGTGTTTTTTTGTTTGTTTTTTTATTTAACCCCCCCCAGCCTCCTTACCTTTGGTAATGCTGGGGGGGGGTCTTCCTCTCCCTGGGGTCCAGTAGCTGCAGCGCTGGGCGGGCGGGCGGCCGGCGAGGGAGCTCTTCCCCTGAGCGCTCTGCTCTGCTCAGCTCCCTCGCGCGCCGCCAGCAGAGTGAGGCTGGGAGCCGGAATATGACGTCATCAACCCGGCTCCCAGCCTCACTCTGCTGGCGGCGCGAGGGAGCTGAGCAGAGCGCTCAGGGGAAGAGCTCCCTCGCCGGCCGGCCCGCCCGCCCAGCGCTGCAGCCACTGCCGCCCAGCGCCCAGAATGTCTGTTAGCCGCGAGGCTAACAAGACATTTGCCTTGGGCATTTGGGGGGCGGCGTTTTTTGCCGCCCCCTGAAAAATGCCGCCCAAGGCAAATGCCTTGTTTGCCTCGCGGCTAATACGCCCCTGATCACTACCCAGTATAGAGAATATATATACTTCCTGGTTGTCCTTGTTTCCTTGCCCTGTCGTGGTTCTTGTTAACTGAGAGTGTCTATACTGTGTATTGGATTTCCTGTTCTCTGACCTTGGCTTGTTTGACTATTCTTGCTCTCTGTTATATTGGCCTGGCTATCAATTCCGGTTATTTCTATATCAAATGCCTTGGCAAAATCCAAGTAGATCACATCCACTGCAACACCCTGATCTATACTTCTACTTACTTCTTCATAGAATGCAATTAAATAAGTCTGACATGATCTATGTTTTATAAAACCATGGTGATTTTTGAAAATAACAATGTTATCCTCTACAAACCCTTCAATAATTTTCAGGCAAAGATTTTTAATACTTTTTTAATTCAGGAACTAATTTCTCCAATCCTCATGTGATGCACTTGAGTGAGGAAGTGGGGATACAGCGTCACAATTTTTGTTAATCCCTGCAGTTTAACTAGGAAAATTGAGATGCGTCAAGATAGATTCTTGTACCTACACATGGAGATTAAAGCTGGTCTTTCACAGGAACTTACACCAGAACAAATACTCTGTACATTTATAGTGATTCAAGAAGTACAATATCTGAAGACTGGAAGGTGGAGAGGTTCAGTTTATATCGGAGGCCCGACCACACCCGCAGGGTTGCCCAAACCATCGGGTGCTCACGAACAGGGCCATAGTGCGCAGATATGGAAGCGGGAAAAACTGAAAACTAGCACTCAGACATGAAAGAAAGCACTTATAGGGCTTCAAAATAAAGCAGATTTATTGTAAGCAGACGCAGACGTGCATTTGCATATAATCCAGTAGCCCCCACATGTGTCCCATTAGCCCTCTCTCCCAGTCCTCCATGTGTCCCTATGCCCCCTCTCAACCCTCCAAGTGTCTAGGGTGACCAGATTTTAAAAATATAAAAATGGGACACCCATTAGCGAAACAAAAATCGCTAAAAAAAAACAAAACAAAACAGAGAAATACATACGTTTTTAATCTCTTCTTGGCCAGAAGTGGCTGTTACAGCTCATTCCCTTACTGGCACTCAAATGAGTGTCTTTTCATTTACATTTTGTAGGAGCATGATCATCAGAGCACACACATCACCTAGACCAGGGCCATCGTAACAGCATAATAATCCACTGGGCAAACCAATGCACTGGGGCCCTGACTACGCAACCACTCAAAGAAATAAAAATATAAATTATCAATAAGGAGGGGTGGAGGGGTTCAGTGTGCGTGAAGGGGGTTCTGTGAGCGTGAAGGGGTACTGTGTGCGTGAAGGGGTTCTGTGTGCGTGAAGGGGTTCTGTGTGCGTGGAAGGGGTTCTGTGTGCGTGAAGGGGTTCTGTGTGCGTGGAAGGGGTTCTGTGTGTGCGTGAAGGGGTTCTGTGAGTGTGAAGGGGTTCTGTGTGTGTGTGGAGGGGTTCTGTGTGTGTGTGTGTGTGTGTGGAGGGGTTCTGTGAGCATGAAGGGGTTCTGTGTGCATGTGGAGGGGTTCTGTGTGTGTGTGGAGGGGTTCTGTGTGTGTGTGTGAGGGTTCTGTGTGTGTGTGAAGGGGTTCTGTGTGTGTGTGTGTGAAGGGGTTCTGTGTGCATTGAGGGGTTCTGTGTGTGTGTGGAGAGGTTATGTGTGTGTGGAGGGGTTCTGTGTGTGTGTGGAGGGGTTCTGTGAGCGTGAAGGGGTTCTGTGAGCGTGAAGGGGTTCTGTGTGCATGGAGGGGTTCTGTGTGTGTGTGGAGGGGTTCTGTGTGTGTGTGGACCCTGGCGGCCCACGGAGTCCGCAGCAGGTGTGAGTGTCGCTCTGCTGAATTTAGTCCCCTGACATTATTGGTAGAATATCACTTTGAATTCAAACTCTGAACATTGAAATGTAATAAATGGTAAATTACATTTCAAATTTAGACAAAAGGTGATTTGGAAAAAAAATCTCAATATCAGTTCACTCGCAGTGTGGCTGTTTGCCTAATGTTTTTCAATTTTGTTTTCGAATAAGTACAACTTGGTGTTTAGTCTATTGAGTGTGGAGGAAATTGTGACAGCGTTGTATGTAAAGGAATTTAACATTCTCAGTCTCTAAAATGACAACACAACCCAGTGTGCTTTTAGGCTGACAGGTAAATGTTGAGCTGATGGACAAGTAGTAATTAATTCCATAATTCTCTGGATGTTTGTTAAATGACGAGAGAATAAGCTCAAAACAGAGCACAAAATCTTCTGGACAAAACAAAACACAGCACAATGAAGACCTTTCTGTAGGTTGAAACATTTCTTGCTTTTCTGGAACCTCAATAAATTTGGAGTTCGTTTTTCTCAATGCTGAAATGATTTTTGTACTTACTATTGGACTAGCATCATTGTGCATTTAGTTTTTATGGAGAGGGTAGCCTGTGCCTGCATTATAAAACACATCCTTTTCAAAGAAATGTCAGTGTTTACATTTATGCTTAAGTCCGCCTCTTGTGATTGTCACTCGGACAGCCACTAGAGGGATTTCCTAGTAGAGGTCCTGCAATCTTTGCCGGAGCAACATTCACCATGTCCACGCTCTGCATGGAGATGCTGAATGCTCAAAATGGACTTCATGAGGAGATCCTGATTTGGGCAGAACTTGCTGCACTTGTGCACTAAATTGACAATGCTTCCCTATTGGATTGGCTGAAATCTCAGGTAGGGAGGCAAGGCAGTCTCACAGAGATTGGAGAATATAAAAGAAGTGTATGACTTTTTTAAAGCTCACAATGGGAGATGAACATCTAAACAGTGAATAGAACACTATAATGTTAGGAATACATGTTTTTACTCCCAATGCTACAGTGTTTTTCATTAGTAATGTGTTTATTGTTCCAACAAAAAGAAGGTTGGTGTTCATGATACGCCTACTATTCAGAAACCACTTGTCTCTAAGTCTAACGTGTAAAGATAAGGCTCTGGAGTAAGGAGCACAAAACTTAGATTAGAACAATAAATAACCAGGAACCTAAAGATGGTAAAAACTCAAAGAAATACAGGCAGCAGTTTAAAATATCATACCTTGCTGAAATCACTTATTGGAATTTAGGAATCAAAGAGACTCTGACTCTCACTTTCAACGTTGCACCATACAATGGATCTGTTGGAAACCCCCAAAAAAGAAAATATCTCTCAGAGCTACGTATACAAAGTCATAGTGTTTATTGCATAATGAAATAGTATTTAAAAGACAAAATGGCACTGCAAACTGCACCGTAGCTGGCGGTGGTTGTTGGCTGTGCTAGTATTGAGTTTGTGTTTTTAGACATTTTTGTAATATCCACAATTACTTTATATACTTTGCCATTTGTAGATATTTTCTTTTTGTGATTGGGTGGGGGAATCCAGCTTTATAGGTGAAATTCTGATGGATGCACTATATAATGAATTTTCTATACTCTATTTGTTAATTAGCTGTGGATCAAGTTGAAAGGATTCCTTTGACCTATATTGTCTGTTGCCAACTGTTAAAATTGATAGTGGTGAGGGCCTTCAATCCTATGGGTGTGATTTGCTAGAATCCCTCCTCTGCATTGTTAAGAAATAACAAAAGTATTTAAAGGACATTTCACAGTCATTTTACATTTTATAACCGTTTTACAATCCCTGCATGATATTCTCACATTTAAGTGTTGTAATCTCCAGCCCTTAAGATCTGGGGGATTTCCTTCTTCAGAACAGACTAACTTAAACACACACATATTTCAGGATTGATATGATAGAGTTCCATGGAGGACAAAACTGTGGGAAACAGGAAAGATGGGATCCCACAAATAAAACAGAGAGGGATGAGGAACAAAATCCTCTCCAGTCAGGAGAATCTATCTGTATGTTTTACTGTTTAAGAAAGATGAGAATATACCTATTTTTAAAGGTTCACATTAGTGTCAGGAATACGTTAATGCACCAATCAGCATCTCATCATTGAATCAATTGAGAGCATTCAGAGTCTCCATGCAGAGAATGGAGATGCAGAACGTAGGTGTTGCACACTGTGCAGCACTGCCCTAGTAAGCATCTCTAGCTGCCGTCTGAGTGACTGCACCTAGAGGTGTTCCTAGGAAGTAATGTAGGAACTGCCTTTTCTCTGAAAAGGCAGCGTTTACTTTGAAAAGCCTGCAGAGACAGACTACAGACACCAGAACCACTACATTAAGCTGGTGACTATGGTATCCTTTTAAAAAGGAAGAGTTACTTTACGTATGTAACGGCACCCTCAGCATAAAAGGGTTAAGATCTTCCCTTCCAGAGACACAGGCACAGCTACTGCAGAACACCAATCCGCCGAACAGGAAACCATATGAATGCCGTAAACAGCCGAATAGGAAAAACCATACGAATAGGTTTACACTCCTAGCAGTCAAACTGGAACAGCATACAATAAATCCCCCCAAGAACGGGACAAAGCTCTGTGTTGAGGGTCAAGCAGTGAACAGACAGAGCTGTGGGTTTATTGTTCTTATGTACACATTCTTACACATTAGTACCACCCACAGGGTTTTGGAACACAACCAATAAACACACACAATACACTCAGACACTCCCACACAAAATCCTCCCCTCTGCCTGTGATACAATTACCTTACACAATGGGTAATGTAATTATAACAAGCAGAGAAATACAATTTTTCCACATTATTCATAACTTGAAAAGTATGCATACAAATTGGTCCAGTGGTTCAAAAGATAGATCGTAGTCCTTTGTGACCAAAGGAAGCATGGTTTTTCTGCCCAAAACCAGTTCCACAGAGTCTTCTATCCTGGAGATAATTGGGAAGTAATCCAATTATCTCCAAGCACAGAGGCAAAACTCCATTGAACACATGGCAGCAAAAGACAATAAAATACATAAAAACACATAACTGTGCAGCCATTGCACAAAACAGGTACATTAAACATATCCCCAGATAGCTCAGATCTGAGCGCACATTATTACTGAGTGGTGCTCAGAGCACACACATACAGTTCAATTGCCATGGAGCCAAAGTCTTTCCCATAGTCTTTCATTATACGAATGGGCTCCATGGCATAGCTATCTGGGGTATCACCGCTCAAACAGGGCAAGCACCAAATGACTCGGCTTTCATGTCTTTGCAGGGGAAAATCCAGTGTTTCAACATGGGGCCATAGTCTAAAGGCAGCAGGCGGGCAACCAGGCTCCTCCAATGCACAGTGGCGAAATTGGTCTCGTCACAACGTATAATGCAGGTTCCTTATCCCTTCAACCTGGAAAATGATATTGAAGCACTTACTGGAATGAGGATTGTTGAGGAGGTAAGTGTAAGGTTGATGTCATCAGCCCACGATCCTTCTCAAGTACTTTCTGTGAAATCACTCACACCAGGAATTCTTTTAACTTCACGTTTTCAACATGTGCTTCCCCTGCTCCAGGACAATCTAGCACACGATATAGATAAAAAGAAAATATTGTATAATTTGTGAAGCACAACCAATAGCTAAATTTTAGTTAGCTGTTTGGGTGTACCAAAATAAGAAAAGGGACACTGTAATTTTAAAGCGGAACTGTCACTTTTGAGTTTTTTTCCAGAAAACTAACTAAAAATCATTTATGGCTAGTGCTTTTATTATTTTTCTAAACACTCAAACATCTTTATTTTTTATGTCCCATTGTATACCTGTCTGCCTTGTGACAGGCCCTGCATGGGATGTTAATATATTTCATCCTTACACATATGCACGCACTTAGCACTGTGGATGAAATGCCAGAGCACAAATGTGACATTTTTGTTTAGAACGTTCTGCGGCTGGAGTATCAGGATTATGTTTTTCTGATTACAGTAGTGCTGGGCAGTAAGTATGTTTTTTTTTGTAATTACCTCCGCTACTGCTGTGTTGGGATTAGAAACTGTCATTCCCAGAAAAGTGACAGTACCACTTCAAACGGCAAATCCCTATATGCGTGCATGAACATAAACAGCCACAGGAAACGCCTAAAGGAATCAATACTTTGACCACAAAGAACATGTTCCATTATTATCCAGTAAATATTTCACAAACAAATTAGTTATCTTGGGATATTCACTAAAGACTGAATTGTTATGAACCAAAACTTAAATTGCTAAATTAGGCTAAAACAGTACAAACTGTGACTATAGGTGAGAGAATATTTTCAATTCTTTCAATCGCAGTCTCAATTATGTCATTTGGATTCTAATTCGCTAAAATATGTCGTTTTAATGTATAAATCCTATAAAAATACGAATTAGCCTAAAATAACAAAAATATATTTTATTTGGCATTTAAACTGGATAAATTAAGTATTTCATATTTTTTTATCTTACACCAATTCCAAAGCATCATATCAGAATTGGCACAAAATTTAGAAATAAATTGTTAATTACATTGATAAAATATATATTTTTAAAAGAGCCACTTTTCTAGCCAGATCCACTATCAAATGCACTGATTATCCTCCCAGCCTTAAAATAATCTGATTGTTCCAAACTGGTATACAGTATCAAGAAACAGTTAAATAACAGAGCACTCTAGAGCTTTAAATGTCCTAGCCCCGCCTCCTTGGAGAAGCTGCAGTTCTAATTGGCCGATCTTGCTGCCTGTCATACTAGAAACACTGCTTCCTCTTTGAAAATGTTGCAAGTTTGGGAGAAATAGAAGCTGCGGACGTTCTTATGATCCAGATCAGCTACACAGAGGTTCCCCTTAATTCTGGACCGTGTGCCTTCTCTCTCCAGGAAAGAAAAAGGGCGCAGCAGCCAATCTGACACAGGGAGAGGAGCTGCAGTGGAGATGTCTGTTTTGATGCAGCCCTCTAGAGCTCTCTAAAGTTAGCTGTCTGGGCAGGACAAGGGGAGCTGCTATTTGGAGAATTGGCACCTGCTGGCATGTGGTGCCCTCCTCTGCCAGTGTGAGACACCAATCAGCTGGGGATGCCCATCACTACATTGTGGGAACTGCCTGGTAATTGTACTAAGAAGAGGAGAGCTCCCCTGCAGGAGGGATCTGTGGGGGTACAGCTGGCACCGAGTGGTGCCTATGTCTGAGTAAAAGCTGACAGTCCAGGGGGGGCACGTTTGTTCTCTGATAATGGGCACTGGGATTTGCAGCAGGAGGCAGAAGGGTCTCCTCCACACCGCTTTCTGTCTGTTAGCCCTGATGGTTCTAGCAAGTGGAGCCTTTCTATATAACTATATAGTGGAGAAAGCCAGGGAATCAGAGGCTCAGACTGTGAAATTTAAGCAGCAGCAAGAAACCCTCTCAGCACAGCTGCAAGGTAAGTGATTTCCTCTACTCCGATATCCGGTCAGTTGGGGGCTGATGGGGGGGGGAAGAAGGGATGGTTTATTTATTTTTTTTTCCTAGTATTTGATTTCTTGATGGTCAGCCCAGTGCTTTTAATTTAATTAGCTTCCAATATACATCCACACAGGATGAGAGGAACGATAAGCATTTTTATTCAAGTGTTTAGCAGTTTCTAAGTTCCCAGCAGGACTGTTAGAACTCAAAGAAGACGGTATAGGATAGCAGCAGATATTACTGTATTATGTAGGATGAACATTATCACCTGTAATGCTCTTATTTTTTATTTTATTTTTTGGGGGGGGCAGTATATTTTTGTAAGCATCCTTATGGGCCTTCTATACAGTATTTAAAAATGAAATATAGTTATTTGGGGGCCTACTTAATAAACACTGAGTTGTAGTGACATGACACTGACTTTATACATTTTGGGCTAAAACATCCCAGTCATCCTAGTTTGTATGTGGGTTTATTTTTTTTTATTTTTTTTCCTTCTTAACTCTTGTTTTGTGACCTGCATTTTGTAAGTTGTTCCCTTAAATGGTCACAATTTGCTATTTAGTGACTAGGTCCCTCTGTGCCAAGTTAAAGAGACCCTGATAATGCAGCATGCTGTAGTGGTTATGGTGCCCAGAGTCCCCTGGCACAATCTTGCAGTAATCCGTCATGCCATTTACTTTTAATTTTTCGGTATTGGGTGCCTGCAGTCCACCTGGTTTGAGATGATTTTATAAAGCAGAAATGTATACTGCGGCATTATTACACTAACTTATACCTGGTTTAGACAACATTTTATTAGCTGAGCACCTGACACCGCAAGGTGGTCTTAAACCATTTGTAAATTATTTTAATGCTTGCCCTATAACCACTACAAACATCTCAATTATTACCTGGTGATGTTTGAGAAACAGGGTTATTCACTACAGTGAGAATTGTCACAAATTAAACATGAATTTTCAAACATAGGGCCAAAATGTAAGCATAGCTGATTTGGAAAATTTTCCTGGGTTGTTTTGGTCTTAAAATCACTTTGAATTCACATTGTACCAACCTACTTTTTTAGGTTCCTATATTAATGTTACTATGCACCATCTATTTGTTATTTTTTTATTAATGTGATTTGTAATGTAGTTTATTCAATCATTTGCCTTTTTGTTTTAAGAACACCCATTTAGTGGTCTTTTTGGCGGTTTCACATGTAAGATGTGACTTCAAAGCACATTTATTATTATTATTATTATTATTATTATTATTATTATTATTTTTTATTTATTTTTGTCAGACTATAGACTTCGGTAACTGTTAACAATGTTCTCAGTTATTCTTAAATTAAAAAAGTAGTAATAATAAAAAAATATATACCACGCGATTCACACATTCAACTTCAGGTAGGCAGATTGTTCTTGGTTATTAAATTGAACATGCCATAAAAAAATATACCACGTGGTTGACACGTTCAACTTTTTAGTTAGCAATAGAATGAATATGTACACTGTGCTTACAAAAGCACATGTTTAAAGATATATGTATGTATGATTTAAGAACATTGCTTCCTGCTCGTCCAGGATTGGTGGGATAGCTCATCCTCAGTTGGAGGTGGTATGAATGACTGACTGTACAGCTACTTATGGAATAAACCATTTGAAGATTAAATAGTAATAAAATGTTAAGGTCAACAAAATTGTTGCATGTGTGGTGTGGCTTTTATGAGGGCTTGCTGCAATATTTTCCATGTAAGCGATTTGGTTTAAAAAAAAAAAAAAAAAAAAAAAAATGGGTTCATTGTGATAGTGGGTGTTGGAAAAGATGTCTTCTGAAGAAATCCTGTCCTATTTGAAGTTCTCCTATTTGAGAAAAGAGGGACGGTGAAGGTATAGTTTAGAGACTAGCAAGGAATAAAGTAATGATACCCAATATCCTCTGGTGTCGTTGGAGAATTTCTCATACCTACTTACTTGACCCCATGGGTATGATGATGGACCTGGGATCACTGAAGTTTTTAGCTTGGGGCATTACGTGTCCTAATTTTTTTTTAAAAAGCGCCAACACATTCAGCAACTGGATGTTTGTTTTTGGAGTCTGTTCATTCTCTTTTAGTTATATTTATGTTAACTTTTAAATCTTATTTGAATCATTTTAGTTTTAATTCCTTTAGGTAGAATGCTACTCTAAATAATAAAAACAAAAAAAAAACTTTTGATATAAGCTATACATAATCCTATGTATGAAAGTTGTAAAACGTTTCAAGAAGGCAACAACTGGAACCAAATGACGTAACATACGACTGAAAAGTTGTTAGTTTTTTTTTTTGTTCTCTTTCTAGAAAGAGTTGTTGAACAATAGCATAACTGTATAGCGATGCTAATTGAAAACAATACAGTAGATATTTTATTTTTGTACTTTTATTATTTTATTTTTTTTTTTTTTTAAGTGTGGGTTTGCTCAGGAACAAAATACGTCATAACGTATGTGTTTTTTGAATAGGAAATGAGTAGTCTTTATGGGTCAATGGACTTACTTTCTTCTAAGTTTCAATGGCAGCCATGCCTAAAGAGTATTGTAACCCTGCAAGAATGCATTGATGAAACGTCTATATTAAAGGAGTGGTAGGGACAAGTTTTTATTTAATTTTTTTGTCCTTACAGGTGCCCGTACAAAAAAGATGACTAGTGTTACATTGTTGCACTGGAAGAGGGAGTAAAAATTTAGTTTTCAACAATTTATTTACTAATGTTGTAAAAACAGCTATTCACAGAAAATGCTGGCAGTATCGGAAAAGCCCTAGATACTACCATTTGTCAGGGATGGTTTGAAAGGGTTTTGTTTTTATTGTTTGTCAACTTTATCTGTAGATATCTCTATAGATTCCTTCAAGTGTCATTCAACCTCCACCCCGGGGTCCATAGCAGTTTAAAGTGTTAATTAAAATTAAAAATAAGCTTTACTATTTTTTTATTTTTTATTTTTTTTTTTAAAACAAAAGAATGTGTTTTTAAAGATCTACTCTGGGAATGACAACTATTAATATTAGTATTATCAGCGTGGCTATTTTTGTTTTGTTCATCTACATATATTTACCTTATTAAAGTCCGGGTGGTCAGGATTTCAAAGTGAATTCAAATTTCAGGCCAATATGACCTAACTGAAAACCTGTTGGCATTAGATTTTAAATTCACTTTGAATTCACACAGCCCCTGCCATATTTTAATTTTTTTATTTCATTTTTATTTTTAGTGAATTGTCGAATTGGTTTAATGTGCTTTTAAAATATGCTCAGCTAAAGTATGTGTTTTTTATTTGCTGTTCTTATATATTTTATTTTTTTTGTTACTTATTTACAGACTGAATCTTGTCAGAAGTGATCTTTGACTTGAGGGTGGTATACCTAATATTATAACCCAGAGATAAGGGAGGGACTAAATAACTGTCTGTAAGTCAGAAAAACTAGCTAATGTGTTTATGGCTATGTTTCCTGTGATGCTAGGTCAAGTTCACTTGCTGAGCTTTGTGGAAAATGTAAAGTTGTTGCCAGTGGTAGACATCCTTACCCAAGACTGTTCCTCCAGGAAACAAAATGTGTCCAAAACAATTAATGATTTACTTTGTGGTCCAGGGGTCAAGTAATTTTTTTTTAGTTTTCATTCCACCACCATTGATATTTGGTGAATAAAATCCCTTAAACTTGTATTTGGTTTTAGTTTAGAGGAAATTAGCTTTGCCACCATGTTGCTTTACCAGCAGATCTTGTATGAAACTACTTTTTAATATTTCTTTTCTTTTTATGTGATGTGTAAGCCAGTATTAAAACCTTTTTCTAGTAACAACTTCACAAACAACACGCTCAGAATTGTAATTTTTAAATGTAATTATTTTATTTTTTGAATAGCAGTTTAGATATCAGAAGATATTGGTGACCGCAGGATTTTCTAGCTTTACGTATATTATTTATTTGTTAAAATTGTTATAAAGTGTAACAGGATTTCGTTGACACTGTCATCAGCATTGAAGTTTTTTTTTTCTTTTTTTTTTTTTCTACGAATGTTTGAATCAAATTTTATTTACATATTTCAATATTATGATGGCTGCAGCCAGGCACATTTTAATCCTGGTGTCTGTGCGTTCTTAACGCCCCTTCTGTTTTATTACTGAGTAATATTTTACTGCATTCTAACTTTATATAGATGTTAATTTTGTGCCGTCATATTTCAGATTTTGTTTGGCTGTCACTACAAGTTTAGAGTTTTTATAGACCAGTCTTTGTGTTGGAAAAAGTGTTCTCGATCCCCTTGATAGCGCAGTGCTTTTGTTATTCAGGGAGTGCTATGACAGAGTTTTGTGCACTTATTGGCAGGTATCAGTAGATGTTTTGGCAGAGGGGATGATAGCGGCCACGTTCAAGGAATAGTCATGGGGTTGATGCCTTCCTGGAAGCAGTAATACCTGCAGGGAGGAGACAGCAGGTCCTTATCACTGGTGGTGGTCCCTGGTGCTGGAGGAGAAGAGACTGAGGATGTAGTGGGACAGAATTGACTGCCAAGCTGGGGGCCAGTCACCACTATTCTCATGACCCCTTAACATTTTACAGTAACAGACTGGACTCATGTAGCAAAAAATTCCAGTTAGTGTTACGCCAAGCAAAAATAGTGTTTTTATTTATTAAAACACTGTTTTGAGTTGTAGTAAGCCGTACTAACATGTCTCGCCTACCTCCCCCTCTTCCCAAAAAAATATATTAAAATACACTTGCTTGTATTTCAATGCCAAGGTCTCTCTGCAACTTATGTGACATCCTACTCACTATAGGGAGGATGTCCTTGAGGAAATTGTAGAGGGGAACAACTAGGCAGCATGGAGGGCACTATGCTGCTATTGGTTGTCTGTCACCAGAATGCTATGGGTACTGACAAAAGGCATCCAGTATGCCAGGGCTTGACGAATTTGCTTTCAATCTAGAAGCCAGCTAAAAAAAAAAAAAAAATTAGGAGCCAGTTTTATTTATTTTTTTCATGTAAAATAATACAATTTTTAAAGGAGCAATATAGTCGCCAGAAACACTACAGCTTAATTTAGTGACTCTGGTGTCTATAACCTGTCCCTGTATGTTTTTCAATGTAAGCTCTGCTTTTTCAGAGCAAAGGCAGTGTTTACTTTGCTGCCTAGTAACAAATCTAGTGGCAGTCACTCCAACAGCCGCTCTCCTATCTCAGTGCTGCACAATATGCAGCACCTACATTCAGCATTGACGCGTCGCTGAATGTTCCCCATAGAGATGCATTGCTTTAATGCTTAACTATGAGCAGATGTTGACTGGTAATTGATAATCTCAGTTATGGAGGTGGGCCAGCTGCTGCGAGACTGGCACAGTGCTGGGGAAAAAAGACAGATTGGTGGGGCTGGCTGCGGCTAATGGGAGTGGGTTGGTGCCGGTCAAGACTCCTCTCCTCCACCTGTCTCGATTTATCATGTGCAGCTTGCTGGGAGGAAGCAAAGGGATCTGCAATTACTTCCTCCCGTCACTGAAGCAGCGCAGGGGAATACCTGATTGTGCGGGTGGTCGGGTCTTTGGAATGTAGGCGGGTAGTCGCATCTGTGAAATGGGGGGGGCAGACGGGAAACCGAGCCAGTTTTACAGTTGTCCTGCTAGCTTACTAGTTCCCTGAGTGGCCTCCACTCCGGGAGAAAGTAATTTATAGTTCACTTCCTCCCAGTACACCGGCGCACAGAGAGCTGCATGGGGATTAACAGAGAAGGGAACGGGCTGGCCAATCCCAGACGGCAGGGCAAAATTCTTGGTCGCCATGGCGACCTGTCACCTTGCATTTGTTGAGCCCTGCAATACGCACAGAATTAACATGAACCAAGCAAGAATTCTCATTCTGAGCTGCTATTGACACAGCAGGAGGTGGAGTTACACCTCTCACAGCAAAGTGCTTTAACTCTGTAGGTACCGCTTTTCAGACTGAAACACTGCACATACTATGCACCATGTCCGATTTCAAATCACTGAAGTGGTCATGGTGATCTGAGTAACCTTTTAAATTGTATTATTAGAGGTTTAGTGAGCATGTGCAATATTTGATTTCACACATTCATGTAGCTAATCAGTTGAGACAGAAGAAATATCTGTTTAATTATTTTTGTTTTTTAAATCATTTTAATTTCATTTAAATGATTTACTAGACAGAGTATGTAAAATTAGATAACTCTTGCAGTGCCATATGCATACAAATGATGCAGCTGAACAAAATGCTGTAACGGAGCTCCCTTTACCCTGGCTGGGTACATTCATCAAGGACTGCTTCCTAGCTGGAACAGGGGACAAACTGCAGCACTTCTGCTTCATCGTGGGTTGACTGGGGTCCTGGAACCAGTCCCTCCTGGGGCTGAATGGGGAACTTGCTCTGTCCATCCCCAGGCACTGGACAACACTCAGTCCTGGGAGCTCTAGTCCTTACAAGGACTTCACCCGTTGAATCCTCCACACTGGAACAGTGATTAGCCCTTTCTCCTCCCAGTAACCAGACAACACATTTCTGGGAGTACAAACTGAAACTGTTTTATTCTGGCCAGATGGCCTGCTTTTATACAATTTCAGATACAGCTAAGCATGCACCTGACACTCCCACACAGGATAATCCATCTCCTGGACCTGAGAGGGGACTAGTTACAAACTCCTCTGTGCCGGAGGGATAATGGAGTCAGGAACTCAATTATCTCCAGGCACAGAAAAACATACAATATTACAAAGTACCTTTTAAAACCACATGAAAACCCCACAAATGTTACATCCCGTGCTTGCCCCGATCTGGATGACCAACATATCCAAAAAAACACCCAGATCGGTTAAGGTGTTCAGAATTTCCCTGGAAGTCATAATTTTGACCGACAGTGCACATGGTCCTATGCCCAAAACAATTCCATGGAATCAGTGCTAACAGTCGGTCAAGTTCTGTAGTTTAAAAGAAATTACCAAACGGAATCTATAGTTCCACTCTGGAGCTTGTTCGCTTTCTTCGTGGGAACGTTTCCACCGAACAGTGCCATTCTAAGTAGTATAGAACCGAACGCAGGCGATGATGGAAGTCCAGCAGTGTTCGGGAGTTTCTGTGTCGGATTTCAGTTCCATGACGACCAAACACTGCTGCCTGCGTTCATGCAAACAAGATGGCTGCCACCTCGTGGTCGTTCATGTGAACCGCGGCCACCCAGACGAACAATTAGAACACTGCGGTGGAACGTGTTACAAACTGTCAATTAGGCTTAACAAGCTCCCGGGTGGTCCAGTGCGCCTTTTTGGTTCCCGTACAGAATAGAGAAAGGGCACGAACCAAGCCAGTTAACTAGTCTTTTACAGGTTTCCCTGCAGGGCCCATTGCATTTCTCTTTTTAGATGCACATATGCACACCGAAGGCATCATGGGACCGCAAAGCCGCCACAATGTGGAACTGTGGCAGAGGTAGTGTTTGTGTGGGGTGCAGATGGTCAAGGTTCCATTATTTTGTGGAATGTTATGTTTTCAATGAGTGAAGTGTTACAAGTTTCCGCTTTGCCAGCAAAAGGGATGTTTACCTGTTACGACATCTACAGGAAACCGTTGATGGAGGCACAGTCATCTGAATGTTTAACCCTTTTGAAGATAAGGGTGCAGGTAGTTCCATGTTATACACATGATCTCTAACATTGCCACTTTGGGTTAAACTGTACTACTGAAAAAATGCAGTAGTAACTTTGTAAGTGCAGGAAACAATAAGCATTTTACACTATTCTCTTAAATACAATTAGTGATGGAAAAACAGTTGTTCCAATGAAAGGAATCATAAATCCTTTTGTCTGTGTGTATTCGGCTCTCAACCCACATATGACCCCTTCGTGACTGAGCTTTTTCCAAGTTTCTCTATATATAAACACAATGTTATTTTTTTGATCCACTATAATTTCACGTGTTCTTAATCACACTGATACATATTAAATAATTTTTTAAAATTTATTTTATTTTAGATCCGATTACTCTATATTTTGAAGCCCTATTTATGCATACATACACGAGCAGAAGTATAATAGTGTAATGTCTTTCTTATTTTTACCATTAACTGCTGTATACAGACCTGCTACATTTAAAGGGACACTATAGGCACCCTGACCATATAATCCAGACAGCCAATAGAGGCGCTTCCTGAAACAATGCTAGACGTCCAATGTGTAGGAAAGCACCGAGGCAATACTTTCTTATGGGGAAGATCTAAAGCGCTTGCATGTGCATGGATTTTGAAGTAGATCTGGTGCCTTTAATCTGTATTTGAAGCATTTTTAGCTTTGAAATGCTCTGCACAGAGTTTAACCCTTCAGCTGCCAGAGGTGCATCCCCACTTCTGGCTGCACCATTGTTGTATCATTAGCCAGCTCAGAACAGATTGACCCTCTTAATCTGTGAACAAAGGTCAAAAGATACAGAATTGCTACACAAGTATACGTTTGCAGAAACAAGACCCCCAACAGGATATTCACATAGTTGCGTTTCGGCATGTTTCATACAACCATTTTCTCATAAATCCCTGCCAAAGTGTTGGGCTATATTGTGTTTTTGTTTCATTGTGTTTATTTTATTATTTTTTATTGCATTTTAATTGTGAGGTTCACAGCCCTGATGTGTCCTTCCAATGTTATTTGTATCCTAAGTATGATGATACCCATGTAAAAGCTTGACCGGTCAGTGGGCAATCCTATAGGTTCATATTGCAGACTTGTAAACCTCATGTTTGATGTCCCTCTGTGTGACTTTTCTAACCTAGTAGTTAGAGTAGCTCTAATCTCATTTTGGATAGACTTTCATTAGATTGCTCCTGATACCATTTTTATAATTCCATAACAGGTGCGTATGTATGTATGTATGTATGTATGTGTGTGTGTGTGTGTATATATATATATATTATTATTATTATTATTATTTTTTTGTCAAATGTATTTTCTAAACATATTCTTATGGTGGGGTGTCTGTGTGTCTCTGTGTCTCTGTCTCTCTGTGTCTCTGTCTTGTTTGTCCAAAGAACATTGTTCCAGAAGTCTGTTGGTTTGTTTATATGCCCTAGGCCAGGGGTAGGCAAACATTTAGCAGCACTGTTCCGATATAGGATTTTGATGTCCCGTAGCATGCCGATCCTATTTTTTTTTAAATTGAGGTATGTATGCGGCCATATTCTGCTTATTTTTACTGTAATTGCTTTGTATCGTTGTATTTGTGCGTATATGAGCCATTATATTGTATATGTTCATTAGTAGTTTATAGTATCGTGTATGATACATATGAATGTGGGCTGTGTATGGGGGCTGCTTGTGGAATTGTGTGTGAATGGATATGTCACATTGTGTGTTTGGTAGTGTGTGGGGGCTGTTTGGGTTATTGCATGTGAGAGACTGCATGTGGGTTTGTGTGCATGTATGTGGATTGTTAGTGGTGTTGCGTTTGTGGGGATTGTATGTAGGCTGTTCATATTATTTGTATGAAGGGAGGCTTATTCTGCAGGTCTGTGTATATCTAGCAGTGTGGGTGGCTTCCCTGGGTTCTAGTGGGGACCAGGCTGGTCAGGTACAAGTTAAGGACAGGAGCTGCAACAGCAGCTGCAGGCTGCTCTACTACAGTGTGGATTCCCATGCACAAGTGCCGGAATAAAGTGATCTGAGATCACTTCCTCTACGTGCTGCAATGCATAAATTGAGGGTTGCCCTTCACTACCTCTTTGTATTAGCAGATATCTGAAGTTTCACTGAGACTCCTGATAGGCCAGAGCCTGTTTGGCTCTAGCAGTCTTGAGTGCCGTGGAAAGACACCTCGAGTGCCGTGCGTGCACTAGTGCCGTAGGTTGCCTACCCCTGCCCTAGGCCATGGGTTTTTTTTGTTTTTTTTTGTTTTTTTCTCCTGGCAACCCTTCCAAACAAACCATACTTGTTCACTCATTTTTCTAATTATTCTGTCATGAACTTTAATATTTAACATGCTAACTGAGGCTTGTAGAGTCTATAACTAATCTAATATTTGTTTTTTTGTGTGTGTGTGTGTGTGTGTGTGCAATTTCTCTGAGGATTGCACGGTCTGACTTTTTGGGTGGGTTGTCCACTCCTGAGAAGATTGGCAACTGTCTTGAATTTTTCCACTTTGAATAATCTTTCTCACTGTAGAAAACCTTTTAAATAGTTTGGACATGGCCTTATAACCCTAATGGGCAGCAACATTTGTTTCTATAAGATCAATGCTGATGGCTTTCCTCCTTGGCATTGTGTTAACAGACACGTGAATGCTCCAGACCAGCCAACTGCTAAAACTTCAGCTTTTATATAAGTGGTCACACTTGCTGTTGATTAATTCATCAAGGGCATTTAATTAGCGGAATATGTCTGCTACTTAGCATCTTAATTCCTATAGAAACAGTAAGGGTGTACTGCACACATGGCTTCTCTATTTTGCCTTTTTTTTATTAAATCATGTCATGACGTGGTGTTCATCTGAGGTTGTATTTACCTAATTTAAGATCTGCTAAGGATGAGATGATTATTGTGTCCTGATATGTAAAACATAAAATTCAAAGAAGTGTGTGTGTGTGTGTGTGTGTGTTTTCGTTTACTATTATAATCTAATTTATATTTTTTTCCAAAAGTGAAATTTCACAATCTCTTTATGATATACTCTGAAATTATATTTAATGACAGAACCACTTGAACAGTGTGGCTTATAACCATTGGCAATATTATTTGTGTATTATGTCTATGCCAATGTTTAAAGTATGTAAGAGGATCCGCACTTTCCATTCAAAACGACATTAAAAAGCCTGTCTAACATGAGAAATGGGGGCTTACCAGCCAAATATGACCAAAACGTGCTTAATCTGCTACTTTGTTGTTTTGGCAGGTCCTATTTAATTTGTTTCGTAGCTGTGCGGCCTGCATACATTCTTCTCTGTTTTCCGTTTTTAACAGAGTCTAAATTTTTTATAAAATAATCTGATGTGAAGTTCTAAAACAAGTCTGTGACTTGCAATTTTGTGCCTTTACACAGCAGCCAGTTAAGCGTTCTGTAGCGGTGTTTCTAGTAACGAGAACATGAGCAACGTGGGAACCATACAGAGGAAATGGCGCTGTAAGGGTTGCATTTAGCTTTTGAATGATATGGTGGGAAATTTGCTACTGATCTATCTTGAAGCTGTCTGCATATGATTCCAGGGTGTGAAAACAGAACTCTGTTCCCTGGTTGGGGAAAAAAGCAGTAACATATGCTTATTTGCCCTCTTGCCATGCTCTGAAGTATACTTATCTCTGCGCTGTTATTGGTGGAACTCCAATTTTTATGTCTAACTTTGCTGCATTCAATTTTTATGAGCAGGAGCACCCCTGTTTATTGTAACAATTCTCTATTTTTTATTTTTTTTTATTTTTTTTTATGAATGAATGAAATAGATCCTTGGTCAGAACATTATAAGATTATTCACATTTAAAGTTTTAGGCCAAGGGTAGCTGACTTTTGGAATTTTTCTTGTTTGGCTATATTAGTTTAAATTTTAAATTCTCTTTGAATTCTCACTTCTTTGAGTAACACTGTAAAGTTTCCAGACATGGCTGTGTTGCACTCAAGTTCCCTGATATACCCACAGCGGCATCTTTTCTGGAATTCTAGGACCCTTCTAGAAGTAATTACTAGGGCTCGTGGTGTGACGTTGACACTAGGACCATGCAGGGTGCGCTCAATACATGGTCCTCAAGGCTGGTGGACAGCCAAGCCGCTTGTCTGTGCATTGCTAGTGACACATTTGCATCACTGGTGGCAACACCTCATAGATCCGCTCATTCTGTCCTGATTACGCCGGAGCTAATGTTGCGAGGTATTATCCTATGTGATGCTTTGAACTGCTCTTTTGGGATAAACTAATTGTCCCTGTGAAGGATTTCCATATACTTACCTGTGTGCCTTTGGTTATATCCTCTCCCTGCTGTTTAAATACTTTTAACCGGTTCGTTTTTACTATGTATTTGAGACATGTATTCGTTCTACCGAACAGAGACCACCCTGGGTAGCAATCAGAATTTGGAACGTTGAGAAAACCGCAACTTAATTGAGTGTTCCTAGGTGGCCGCCATTCGGCATACGAACATGTGGAGAGAACAAAGGATGGCGGCTATCTTAAATCTCCCGAACGCAGTCAGCGGGACCTACGCATAAATTGTCTGGAAATATTTTCGGCATGGCAACCACGCGAAAGTCCGGTCATTATGGAAGTCCCGGCTGACTACTTTCTATTCAACTAATCAAACCGGCATTCGGGAGTTTGAACCTACCGAACGAGGGGAGAGTTTTCATATAACAAGCTGCATCATTTGTATGGTAGTTTCCGTGTAAATAGGCGCGAACGGAGACCTGCTCTTGCTACTGATTTCATGGAACTCTAAATCGGATTCCACCACATGGCGAGCCGGTCAAACTTCCACACGATGTGACACGGAAACTACTAAACGGATTTTCATGAAATGTGGAACTGTAACTCCTAGTATCCTCAGCTACCCAGGGATGGTATTGTTATATTTGTATGTATGTTAGGCAGGAAGTACTTTTCTGAAAATGTTAAAAAAAAATTATATTTCTGGCCAGCAGATAATTGAGTTTAGTATGTTGCTGAAACTCAATTATCTATCCTGGCCCAGAGGAGTTATGTATTGTATAAATTGAATGCCTGTTGCTTCCAGTAAATCAGTCTTGTTCCAGCATTAAGCTTTGGCTCATGTGTGGATTATTTGGCGATACCAGCGATATTTATTCCTGTGGATTACTTGGTGACTTTCTTTTATGGGAAGAAGGGAATGCTTGACGGTGATACAGTTTACTACCGTCACAGTCCCCAAACCTGTACTAGACAGAAATGACACTTTCGTGATTAAAGTGTTACTAACTATCCCATTGTACAGCGCTACAGAATCTGATGGTGCTATATAAATAATATAATAGTAATAATAACTAGTGATTCTCCTGGGAAATTTTAAAGATATGCATATTTTTTTTTTCAATTCACCGTAAAGTGTAGAAATTCCTTTCTGGTGGCTCAAAGAATGTGACTCTATGGAGTCGGGTATCGTTGTGTCAACACTTATTTTTTAAGGTCCTTCACATCCGTTTGCCAGAGACAAAGGACCTCCAGCCTGGTTAGACATGTGAGTTATTGTTTTTTTTTTTTATATAGACTTTGACTGTAATATTTCAGTCTTGTGACCTTCCTCAAGGCGTGTTGATTTATAATTCCATAAAACCTATTATATAGAAGATTTTTGAAGTCCCTGGGAAAGATGAATAATCTGCAAAAACATTTCCTGGCTTGAATGATCTATTCTGACTTTTTTTTTTTTTTCTCCCACTATTTATTCTCATTTTCCACTGTATTTTATTTTCTTTTTATGTAGTGCAATTATTAATTTATTATACATATTTAAAAATAGCAAGCATAGACTAAAGGAAAGCCAGAATACACACACAATATTTACACAGAATTCTTAGATAATGGTACACCCGTCACAGAAGTGCAAAAAAACTCAAACTGTTGGAATATACAAAGAAGAAGCAAGACACTTTGTAAAATACTTTACTAAATTGGAACCTGATTTTGAACCCCCTATAAAAGATCCTTTGATAAATATCTCCCATTGTAAAATGTAAGTTGACCAGAGTTTATAACATTCTATTTTATTCCATATATCGGTGGAAACTTGGGGGAAAAAAACAAACACGTTAGCATCTTTCCTACGTATATTTGGATAATTGATAAGAAAATTGAGAATGTTAGGCCATAATTGCTAAGTCAGAATCATTCTTCACCTCTGCTATTCTTCAGCCATGGCTACTTGTCATTTGTCTAGGTCCGTTCTACACACTTTCTGATTTAGTATATAAGCCCCAAATAATTTTTTTAACTAAAATATTTCCTGTTTTGTGACAGTTGACATGCTTTTAAAATGTGAAAAGCATTAATACACATTTTGACAAATATTGTGGAATAGCCATACCTCCCAAGTGTGTATTATTTTTTATTTTTATTTTTTACTAAAGTGAGTATTGTTGGGAATTAAGAGTGAATTTCAATTATAACAAATTGCCAAACTGTAAAAAAAGTCCCAAGTCTGTTATGCTTCCAGTTAAGCTGCTTTGACCTTAAAAGGGTTACTCCAACCACCATGAACACTGATTTGAAGTGGTCATGGTGGTAGGAGTATGTATGTGCAGTGTTTCAGTTTGGAGCCGTGAAGCCACTCTGGGCTTCCTAATGTCAATTCTGTTCGTATTTTGCATCTGTTGTTAGTGCACATGGCGGGCTGGCAACAGTAGTGATAATGTTCTTCCTTACTGGAAGAGCGTTAGCTAGGAGAAATAGCTATTCCCTCCCTCCCACTCTGTGGGTGTTCCCTCCTGTTGTTTAAGAAATGAGAGAAATCCTCCTTCCTTCCTCTCCTTCCCCAGTCCAAAGCATGCACTCTGAGCCAGCAAAACAGTCCAATCACTTGCTTCACTATGAGAAGCCTATGACTGGACCATGAGAGTGCCAGGCGACATCATGACGGAGCAAGGAAGATCAGCGCCTGGAGCTTCACTCTATGCTGTGTTAAGGTAAGGTTACAAAGTTTTTATAGGGAGGTGACCCCTAGTAGTTATGCCCTATAGGGACCAGGTTAGAGGGCCTCACTTGGTGAGTAACCCTGTAAGGGGAGTGTGTGTGTGTGTGTGTGTGTGTGTGTGTGTGTGTGTATGTATGTGTGTGTGTATATATATATATATATATATATATATATATATTATAATTTTTTTTTTCTCATTATTTATTTACTTCTTAACCGGTTTTTCACTTTGTTCTAATGTTAAAGGAGCCCAAAGAAAATTGATAGCAGCATTTTTTTTAATTTTTTTTTTTTTTTTAATGGTGAAATAGGTCAATGTTATTATTTATTTAGATCATCACACTCTCTATCCCTCTTACTAGCTGATAATCTGAAACCTTTTCTTCTTTTACAAACCTGTTTTTAGAAGTTCAGGCTTTTGCAATATTTTTAATTAACACTGAATCCTAGATCATGACTTTAATTCCAGTCTTTTGATCCTAGCTGTTGGTATTTATACAGATAATTCGAAGGAGTGTGGTTCAACATTTATATTCAAAAAGTGTTTTGGTTGCTGGTCCGCCTGCTGTGTTCAGTATCTCACTATTTATAACTAAATCTGCTGATAGGATAATCATATTGTCACTTTCTCCGTAAACTAAAATGCTCTTTCCTAGCCTTTTTCTTGACCTTGTTCTAAGTTGTAAGACTGTTACCCATAATGCCACATAACAAGTCACCTAAACATGTCAGTGATATTTTGTATTTTTTAAATTTTTTTAATCAAAATTAATTTCTGAAACCTACAACGTACAGCCATCGCTACCAGGACTGGATTAAGATTGCACGGGGCTCTAGCCAAGTTGCCAGTTTGGGGCCTCCTAGAGCCCTGGGCTCTGTTATATGAATTAAATGGGGGGCGGGGGAGGACAGTGGGAATAGTGCAGATATCTCCTTCCATATAGTATAATAATTACATTCTTCCTTTCCTCTGTGTAGTTTGAAATATTACCGGGTGTTCTAACCTCCCAATTCTGTGAACCACCATCGGATAGTAAATCCAAAGGAATTTTCAAAGAAAAAATAGCAGGCAGTGTGCACAAAGATTCTGTTCACTGCCCGTTCCTTCAAAAAAAAATATTTAAGAGATCTTCTAATGAAAATTACTTTGGACATACAGTGAAAACCTCCCTTACACAGGACAGATATTGGTAACCTACACGTTTCGTGTTTTACAACACTTTATCAAGTGCACCCTTGAACTTGGTTGTGTTCTAAAAAAACTAAATGCATAGATTCAGTGGTGTATCCTGGTTTTGTGCTGCCCTAGGCAGGACAAAACTCAGGCACCCCCCGCGCCACCCCCACCCAACCCTTCCCCCCGCCCCACCTTCTAAATACACACACACACACAGTCAGACACATACACAGACAAACACAGTCAGACACATACACAGACAAACACAGTCAGACACAAACACACACACAGTCAGAGACACACACAGTCAGACACACACACAGACACAAACACACACACACAGACACACACACTCACAAACACACACAGTCAGACACAAACACACACACATACACAGTCAGACACACACAGACACAAACACACACAGTCAGACACACACCGTCAGACACACACACAGTCAGACACATACACACACACACAGTCAGACACATACAGACACACAGACACACACACAGACACAAACACAGTCAGACACAAACACACAGTCACACAGTCAGACACACACACACAGTCAGACACATACACACACACAGTCAGACACATACAGACACACAGACACATACACAAACACAGTCAGACACAAACACACAGTCAGACACAAACACACACAAACACACAAACACAGTCAGACACACACACACACTTTAACTTTTTTTTTATTTAAATCCCCCCCCAACCTCCTTACCTTTGGGAGTGCTGGGGGAGGAGGAGGGTCTCACTCCCTGGTGGTCCAGTGGCTGCCGGTCGGGCGGCGCTGGCAGGCGGGCAGCTGGCGAGGGAGCACTTCCCATGAGCTGACTGCTCAGCTCCCTCGCGCGCCGGCTGCAGAGTGAGGCTGGCAGCCGGAAGATGACGTAATTTTCCGGCTCCCAGCCGGAAGATGACGTAATTTTCCGGCTCCCAGCCTCACTCTGCGGCGCGCGAGGGAGCTGAGCAGTCAGCTCATGGGAAGTGCTCCCTCGCCGGCTGCCCGCCTGCCCGCTCGGGATGTCAGTTAGCCGCGAGGCTAACTAGGCATTTGCCCTGGGCATTTGGGGGCGGTGTTTTTTGCCGCCCCCTGAAAAATGCCGCCCAAGGCAAATGCCTTGTTTGCCTCGCGGCTAATACGTCCCTGCATAGATTACCAGGATCTGTCCTGCAGAAGGGAGCTTTTCACTGGGCTTCTGATGGAGGGGTGGAGTTGTTGGCATAAAGACATGTATATATGAACATTTGCAAGGGGGATGAGTTGGTAAGATGACCATGCCCACCTTGGAGCACAAATACACATTTCTGAGCCCAGGCGACTGTGACCCTAGGATTGGCCCTGACTTTAGGAGTTTTTATCTCCTGCTCTGATAATTGAACTGTAATAACACAGAAGGCGGTTGTAGGATATTAACTGGGCAGGATATAATAAATTGTAAGTTAAAGAAACACTGTCACAGTTTAGGGAATTTGCCCAATTTGCAAATTTCTCCAGGCGGTGACATAGCCGCTGGAAGTTCGGTGGCCAGAGGGCAGGTAAAAGTGAGTTTACTTCCCTGAACCTGCACCTTATTTATTTTTTTTTATTTTTTTTTGAGAGATGTGGTAACAGTGCCTCTTGAAACACACTTATGCAATTAGGGAAGCTTAAAAATGTTGATTCTTTTTCAGGAAGTGCGTAGGGAGGCGGTGTGAGTCTAAGCCAGGGGAGGTGTGGCTAGAGCTGCATAAACAAAGTGATTAAACTCCTAAATGGCAGAGAATTGAGCAGAGGCAGTATGCAGTGGGTTTGGTGTATTACGCATTGAGTTGTTTTAATGCATATTGTTGTTTTAAAGCATATAATGTGACTTTAATGTAAGCCTGTTTCTGCTTTTGATTCCCTTCTATAACTGCAGATGCACTATGTATTTAAAGCTGATCACATAAATGCATCTCATTTTAATTTAAACCTAAAATAAAAAGCTTTACCTAGCAAAATGTCACCATATCATTTATGGATGACTGGTGTACTTTAAAATATCCTGATGGCAAAATAAATGTTTCAGCAGAAGCACTGAAATTACATGGTTGCCATTAGTATTTGCTGATAAATAAAATGTTCGTACATTCATGTAATTAATTGCATGGTTGTATTTGAAAGATGACAACACTAATCACAGGGTTGTTTGTCTGGCCAGTTCCTGCCTGCATGAGTTAACCTCAAAATTTTGTAGGCTTGTAGAGTGTGTTTGCAGAATATTTAAAGAGTATTGTGCGGATATAATGGTATACAGGTGCAGAGGTATCTGTTGTGTGGCCACACCAAAACCGAAGGTGGTCAGGAGGCCCACCAATGCCTGTTGCTCTCACGAATGCCATGGGGACCTTCTTGGGTGCATTGACACCACTGGAATGTTCTGTGGAAAAATATAGGAGGTAGAGCTTCAGGGAGGTTACTTGGGGCCCCGGGTGGTTGACTTGTGAAATGCACATAGCAGATGGGAAAGCTGGACTTGTAGAGAGGGTGTGTGTAACTGTGTGCACAGGAAGGCTGGCAACTTGTGGCCTGGGGAGCAAAAAATATTTAGTGGCCCATCACTAAGGGAGATCTCTCCAACCCGGCAAGCATTTAGTAAAAGGAGTTGTAAAGGATTTTCCAACAAGGTATGATATTAATGCAGTAAATGCACTCAATTTGTATATTATGCCAATGAGCAGTAAATGCATAAACTTGGTATACCATGTCTATGAGCCATATGTGCCCCCAAAAAGCCTGCCAGTGCTATCTCTTTGCCTTCAGTCTCTCAAGGCCATCGCTCTGCCCCCAGCATATCTGTGCCATCCTTCTGCCCCAAGCATCTTGTTCAGGCACCCTAATTGCATCCCCAGCACTAGCTCCGCACCCAGATACCAGGCATCCCCTGCACTTACCCAGGACTCGGATAGCATCCTCTGGTCATCTCTGGTGTTTAGTGGGGTTGTCCTGTTTGTCTCTTGATCTCTCTACATGTTTGGTGAAGTCAGTGGTCGGGTGTCTCATGACTTCTGACTTCCGGAGAAACAGGGAAGGGAGAGCGAGAGGCAGACAGACCGGAGGTGGCTGGCTGCCGGCCACAAAATAACGGCAATGCTGTCCTGTATATTCCTATTGATGGCTGCAGCTGGATTACTGGCTGGGTGTATGGCTAGAATTTTTAAGCGGCTTGGGGGGGCAATTGCCCCTGCCCAGTCCAACCCCTGACTGTATGTAGTGCGCATATGAGCCTGGGTTTGTGGATGTCTGCGTGTTAGTGTGTTTATTGGTGTGCATTCGCTCAGCTTTATGGTATGTCAAAACTGCAATATAGTAGTAAATCAAGGAATGCATGAAACGTTCTGCACATGTTAATGGTCTCTCTGGTAAATGCTGCAAACTTGCGGTAGCAGTTTCATGAATTCCCTCCCTTTACATATCTCAAAAAAAAATTTAATTCCGAAACCACTTGCACCCTAACTCCTATCCTTCTCAAACGGAACTCTGTGAGACCGTTGAAGTGACAGAGAAAATCTAAATTTTTGTTAATAAAACTCAAGTTTTTTTTTCTTAAATTATTTTTTTAATTTCCTCTTCATTATTTCTATCAAATTTATTTTGGCACCTAGGATGCAGAATCCCCTTGGGCTGACCGTGCTGACACACAGGGGTTTGTTTACTAAACAGTGTGTTTTACTGAACTGAAAGTCAAATTGGCAAAATTCAGGCTAAAATAATCCAGCCAGAACTGAGTTTCTTTTTATTTTATTTATTTATTTTTTTTCCCTTTCCTGTGTTGACTGAAGGACAGACTTTCCGAATGTGGACACTTGGTAACTTCAGTGTCCTACTTTCAGTTCTCAAGCTTCCAAGCAGAGCTGCGGGTCACATATACGCCAGTTTGTCTGCCTGAAGCAGCGTGGGATGACCTTTTGCACTTGGAGTTTTTCCAAGGCGCCTCGTCAGCTTGGCTTCACTTGTCTGTTTTTGTAGCTGAAATAAAATAATTGGATACTAGTACATGTTTTGGTAAAACAGAATTTGTGGAGTTTCTTTGCAACGACAAAACTATTTCAGATTTCTAACTATGCTATTTATTGGTGATTTGCCGCTATGGTGCAAAGAGACAAAAACAAACACATTTTCAAAACGGGACGCTTTTGAGCCCTAAAGCACATTAGCATGCTAAAATGCTTTATATGTACAGAGTGTGTCTTTTTTTTTATTTTATTTTTTTTAAATAGATTTGTTTCCCCATTTTACAAAAAGAGTACACATTTCAATAGAATTTTATATATATATATATATATATATATATATATATATATATATATATATATATATATATATATATATATATATATATATATATATATATATATATATAACATAAATTTACTCTGTTACAACCACTGGCTTTCAAGCAGAGAATCTGTTATCTTACTTCCTGGTTGTTTAGCTCAGTGGAGCTAAACTCAAGAGGCAGCCAATTGCCCAGAGCACCTGCATTGCAAAGACTTCTTCATTGAGCTACATTGGGAGGTCTGTGATTGGACATCCACAGAAAGTTTGGGCAGTGTTGGAAGAGGAGGTATTGGAAAGGTTTCACACAAGAGAAGTGCAGCTTTTGCTAGCTGGTTTTAAATATTTTCCAAATAAAAAAATGCATAATTAAAGGGACACTGTAGGCACCTAGACCATATACTCTCATTGAAGTGGTTTGGGTGTACTGTCCCTGACACCTTAATCCTGCAAAATTATCTCCGTTAAGCAACACTGGATGTCCTCATGTTTTGCATGAGTACGTTTAGCGTCTTTGGGGGGGGGGGAACATTGAAGAAGGCCTAATGCCTTCCAAATCACCATGATGTCGGCGAAGGAGCCCAACCAAGGGACAATCGGGTAAGTGAAAAGGGAGGGACCACGATGGAGGCGGCAGAGGGACAATATATAGTGTTAGGAATACAAAAAGATATTTTCATGGGGGTATATCTACTAAACACTGTTTTGTTTAAAAAAAAATAAAAAAAAAAAATATTTGGCCAGTGGAGTTAAGTATAGTTTAGTAAATAACCCTGTCCATTTAATGAAAAAGATAAAGCCTGCTTCCGTGTAAAACATTTGGAGTCCTTTGAATATATGAGACACTTCATTACAGCACCTGCCAAGATGACATAACCCTCTTTTCATAAAGTGATATGTCTGCTTGCCTAATGCAAACTGGATTGGAGAGTAAAGTAAGGGAGTTACACTTGTCTGATGCACTTACTACCCCCGTATTCCTCTTAAAATGATTTTCAGAACTTGGTGATAGATCGTCTCTGGTATTGTGATGGGATTCCAGCATGGTTAAAATTTAGTAGGCCAAAATCTCCATGTGGCATATGTGTATGTTGTGTCAGTTGGTTAGCTACATGTAGCTAGGATACTGTCATCAGTGTACTGAGCATGTGCAGGAATGCAGGAACTGAAATTGCACTTATTTCCTTTGTCTTGGATGAGCCATGTGGTTTGACTAGATGTACAAGTCTATATTCTGCTCATTGATTGGTCTGAGGAATATAGGAGGGGTTATACTGTATGGGAGGAGATATGCAGTTAACAAAAGTCCCAAGCCACAAGTATATGTCTCTCAGAATGTTGGAACAGGAGTTCATCTGAGACCCGATCGGTAATGTGAATAAAGGCCTGTTACTTCCTGAAGACCTGTGTCCAATATTTCTGTGTTTGGCTTCTGCATGCTTACACTGCAACATTTCTGGTGCAATTGGGCCGGGAACCTCATCGCACGGAAGCTGGCACAGAGATTTGAGACGGTAAACTTTTACCAAACCTTCTACGCTACAATCCTGGACTTCTACTGCGTGGACCTCCTTTCGTCTCGGCGCCACTGGCCTTTTGTCCAGGAGATCATCGGCTTCTGCGCAGTGAGTCCCGGATTGTTCCGTCTATGAGTGAACCCAGGTCCAGTAATTAACAGGTGAGATTGATACCGTTAGAGCGGTAGACCCACAAGGGGTTTTATATTTGGAACCGGTTATTGGTATTGGCCCCTTCAATAGAAGGAAGAAGTGAAAAGCGCAACACTTATCTGGAAATTAGACGCTCTGTAGTCAGCCCGTCTAATATAGGTGGTTTGGGTCAGACTGAGTTCTGGTGTAAATAGCTCATGTCGGACACCGGTGTCCTGTCTTGACTAGCGTATCTAGGGTGTAAATTTTGTTCGCTAGGTCGGGGGGACCGGGAGACTAGCATACTCTGTTGTATATTATAGTTTGCTAGATTTCACCCTATCTTAACTAAGTGTGCTCTGTTGTAAATCCAGCCACTAGCTTATTGATAGTTTAATAGACTAGCTGGGTACTGTGTAAATTCTGCCCTCTAGTTCGCTATACGTGGTGCCTGGGCAGCGAAGAACTTATCGAATCTCTGGTGTATAAATAGATCGAAAGCTCTCGAGGTGCTGGCCAGTTAGAATAGTTGGGATTATTGTAAATGTTGTTAAATATATTGTAGTTGGTGAATTGGTTAACTTGTATGTCCTACTAGAAAGTTAGAGCTCTGCTGTCTAGTGGGAGTGTAAATTGTGTGTATAACTGTAAAATAGTGCACGGTACCATAACTACTGACATGTACCATAACCACTGACATTGTGTAAAAATTACTAACAATTGCTGTTTTATGTTATTTGTATAATACCATAACTGTTACTAACTGATCTGTGACTTTAAAACTGTATTATAACCACTTACTAACTGTACCATAACCACTGACTGTAAAGATGAGGTTACTAGAATGTGATATAGTTGGTTAGTCAAGAGTTGATTTATAGTACGGATAATTGTAGAGATGAATTTGTTGAAATGTTATGTGATCGGTTAGTTTATATGGATTAATAGCGTGGATAGTTGTATGGTTTGAATAATAGTTACATTGATAAGTGTATAGTCTTTGGTGGGTTTTTGATTTAATTTCGTGTGTGCGACGTCGTGATATTGTTGAGCATGTGAGGATCCTGTGTGTGTGTTTGGGCCTAGTGACTGCGCAATGTGTTGCTGGTGATAAGGAGATTGGTGTGACTGTTGAAACTGTGTGTATATTTGTACAGCTTTTTGAATCAGACGTTCTGTTGAAATAATCTGATTCACTAGGCTGTTAGTCTTTTGTCTTGTATGTTTAAAAAAAAAAAAAAAGTAGGGAGTAGCTTGTCCTGGTGGCCGCATGGCCTCCATGTAGCAGTCTTCACTTAAATTTAGTGCAGAGTGTACATGTGGCTGTAACTAGTAGGCTGGAATTCTATGATCAGTTTCTATAAATTGACTGTTGGAAACTGATTGTTGCCTTGGTGAATTAAACTGTGTCATATGGGAAACAATGTAGCCACATGGTGGTCAGAACTAAGGACTTAATTACAACTGCTTTGGACATCCCCTCCCCCCCTGGCATCTGATTACCAACCCCCCAAACATCCTCCAGAGCCAGATTAGCCACGCCCATTTCTGGCTGGTATAATCAGTATTTGCACTCCCCTGCTCTACTGTCCCCGCCTACCCACATACCTATCTGTTCCTGTGTTTCAAACTCTTGTATTTCTGTACTACCCCTCCCCCTAATCAATGATCAATGGTATCAGATGGTATATTGGTTTTTTTTTTAGTTACTGGATGGGCCCCTCCCAGCTTTGTCCAAAATGTCCCCTTTTACTAAACTACAAACTGAAATGTTTAATTTACCTTAGAACTAAAGATTTAATCAAGCCTAGCTAGCAGGGTGGACATTGATTAAAATAAGTAATAATAAAATAGGACATAATTAATTAAAGTCTATTTGTTTCATTTGACTTTAGGGAGGCACTCTAAGCCACCTACTGGCCATCTTCGGGAGTTACATTGATAATACATTGTTTATAACAGATAGATGTAGGATTGCTTACCCTATTTTAATATATTTATTGCTATAAGGTTTTATTTTATGTATAAATATATTAAAAGTTGAGTTTTCTTATTAGACCCATAAAGATTATTTTGATACAATTACCCTCTGGTGACACCTACTGGTAGGTTTTTGGTTTAACACTTTAAACAAAAAACGTTTTTTCATCCACCAAATGCTGACTAATAAAATTATCTTACTACTCCTAGACTGGAACCTATTATTGGGCAGCCTTGCCGAAGTCCCATATTAGACACTGCTTGAGTCAAATAGGTTGTATACTCCCTTTAATCCAGAGGCCCCTGAAAACTTCCGAATGATAGACTCAGCATTTGTCAGCCAGGCCCAAGGTGATAGTAAAAGGAAATTACAGAAATTAGAGGGATTTGTAGGGATGTCCATAATACAGCTAATGGAGATTGCAAATACAGTATATATGAATAGGGAGATGGAGGAAGAACGTAAAATGAGGAAAAAGGCAGATATGCTAGCGGTAGCTATCTTAAGTGTAGAAAGACAGGGAAGTGAATAGAGGAGACGAGAATAGGCTGAGCAAGGGACTTTAAGTAGGAATTAATGTGCGTATTGTAGAAAGGAGGGACATTGGAAGAGTGAGTGTCCACAGAGAGAGCAGTATGAAGGTGATAGACAAGGAGAGAGAAGGGTATGAGGAGGTTATAGTGGCAGTTATAGAGGAAGAGGAAGTTTTAGAGGGAATGATGGGAATAGTAGAGGAAGTGTTCAAGGAGACAGATACTATCCACCCACGCAGAGACCTAGAGAAAGAGAGGATAGAGATTTTGTGGGTCTGGCTGACACTATCATGGAAGACTATTGATACCGACCGGGCTCCATCCCACTTGGTCGAGCGGAGCCTATGGTCGATGTAGCAATAGGGGGAAAGAGAAGTTCTTTCATGATCGACACAGGTGCTGAACATTCTGTGGTGACTAAGATGGTGGCTCCGCCTTCGGGGAAGACTATAACTGTGATAGGAGCTACTGGGAGAAGTGCAGCTAGACCGGTTCTTAAGAGTCGCACTTGTATTCTGGGAGGCCATGTGGTGAAGCATTAGTTCCTATATATGCCAGAGTGTCCGATTCAACTTTTAGGACGAGATCTATTATCGAAGCTTTAAGCTCAGATAACCTTTTACCTAATGGATTAACATCTCTGAAGTTTAAGGGATTACCAGGCATAATGGTGATATAGGTGCCAAGGGAAGAAGAATGACGCTTCTATTCCATAGTGACAAGTGTTAACCCTAAGAGTGATGAATCCTTACTTGACATTCCAGGAGTATGGGAAGAAAATAATCCTCCAGGACTTGCTCGTAATATCCCACCAATACATATTGAGTTAAAGCTCGGGGTGTATCCTGTTAGCCTTTGTATGTTGTTCTTTTATCTACCCCAACAGCTGTAAAGGTGGCGGAAGTGACTCCTTGGATTCATCATTCTAAGGTTAAACCAGCAGCAGACTCTTGGCAAACTACTCCAGATCCTGAGAATCCTTGCAGGACCCGGTTGAAGCGTGCAACTCAGTCGGAGTGACGAGGGGATATCGAGACATTCTAGTTAAAAGTCTACAAAGATCATCAAGTAGGTGTTTTGACGGCCATAATAAAGCCTGACCACCTGCCTACGTGTCATAGCCAGAGTATCTTGAAGGGATCTCTGTGAAGGAAAGTGAGGATCAGAAGAACAACATCCTTGCAGCCCTCACAATCGGGAAGCTGAGAGGCCATCGCACGGTCGAAGAAAAATGAGGATTTCAGGAATAATGTGTTTTATTGTGTCTTAGTATTTTTATGATTTTTCAGGAAGGTAGGAGTACAGACATACCGAATTGCGATAGTTGCATTAAGACTACTAAAACAGGTAACCAAATATCCCAAACTCTCATCTGGCACTCACAGTATGAATGTAAGGGATCTGTATCTAAATGTAGATATTTGGATATTGATTATAGTGTGTGCAAGCTAATATCAGGAGAGTCTAAATGTTTTGATCCCCATTTCCAACCCCGTACAATTTGGTTGGTAATTCGGAATAGTAACTCCCAGGGGACATTAATAAATAGGACTGTGATAAGCACCATACATTCCACGGGTATTCTACTATTTGATGCATGTAAGGCGATTTCGGGTAGTGGAAGACTTTGGAATGTATGTGGTAATCTTAAATGGGAACGAACTTATGGGTTTAATGATAAATACTTATGTCCCAGTATAAGATCTACTGATCCTGATTGCCCAAATAGAGACTAACTTCTGCCCCTATTTGTCATGTGTAGGTTGGGCAACCTGGGAAAAACAGTGGATCAAGATATGATTATCCAAAGGTTGCCTACCACACCATACTGTAAAACTATGTATGTAACCCCGTTCACATGACCATTTCCAATCTGCAGTACTTTATTGACAGGTTTGGAGGTCTGTTTGGGTTTCAAATATATGGCACAGGAGTAGATTCAGGAACAATAATATATGTAGGTCTTGAAACTGAGACAGTGGCAACTCAAACTCATCAGGTTTCTCATTCCTTCTATGAGGAGATGAGTACTGAGGATAAAATTCCCCATAATGTTAACAACCTATTTATTGATTTGGCTGAGGGCATTGCAGGTAGTCTTAATGTAACTAATTGCTATGTGTGTGGAGGTACTAATATGGGAGACCAGTGGCCATGGGAGGCAAAGGAAATATGGTACCCTGGCTCTGAGACATATGAACAACAGATACCTTTCCAGTCTGATCATCAAGTAAGTACTAGAAGTAAATTGGAATGGTGGTTAAAAAACCTCCATTATAGGTCATGTTTGTATAGCCAGGAAAGGGACAATGTATAACACGTCTGTAGGTGAGCTAACGTGCTTGGGACAAAAAGCCTATAATGTTAATACTAAAAATACTACTTGGTGGTCAGCTTCAAATGTCTCGGAACCTACTAATCCGGTTGCCAATTACACTCATTTAAAGGAGGTATGGTTTGACTTATCGGCTACATCTAGTTGGAAAGCCCCAGCAAATTTATACTGGATCTGTGGTAAGAAAACTTATTCGGAGTTACCACAAGATTGGGAAGGGGCATGTGTATTAGGTATGCCAAAGCCATCCTTCTTCTTGTTGCCAATCGAAACAGGAGAGACCTTGGGAGTTAAGGTTTACGATGTAAATCATAAAAGGGAGAGAGCATCCTTGAATATAGGTAGCTGGGAAGATGAGTGGCCCCCTCAACGTATTATTAATTATTATGGACCTACTACTTGGGCAGAAGATGGCACTTATGGATATAGAACTCCGATTATATATGCTCAACCGCATTATTAGACTACAGGCGGTAGTTGAGATTATTACTAATGAGACAGCTCAAGTGCTTAATCTTCTAGCTAAGCAAAATACCAAGATGTGATCAGCCATATACCAGAATAGGCTAGCCCTTGATTACTTACTAGCAGTAGAAGGAGGTGTATGCGGAAAGTTTAATCTAAGTAACTGTTGTCTGCACATAGATGATGAAGGGCAGGCAGTGGCTGAACTTACAAGCCACATGGTTAAATTTGAGCATGTACCTACTCAGGTCTGGAATGGGTATAACCTAAGTAGTTGGTTTGGAAGTTGGTATGAGCAGCTTGGAGGAATTAAGACATTAGTAGGAGGAGTAGAATTTATTATATTTTTTTGTGCCTCCTCCTGCCCTGTCTAATTCCACTAGTGGTAAGGTCCCTACGTAGTATTATAGAGAGTACTATAGAGAGAAAGACAGCGGCTCATGTAATGGCTGTCTGGAAGATATGATCCCCTAGCCCGAAGAGAATATATTCAGGATGAAGAATGTTGAAGGAGTTTTTAAGATGCTTACAAGGTCTACTCTGGTTCAATGGCTACTTGAGAGATGTAGGTAAAACTGTGATTGGTGATGCATCTGGAATAATGTTATATCAGAGGCATCAAAAGGGGGGAATGTGATGGGATTCCAGCATGGTTAAAATTTAGTAGGCCAAAATCTCCATGTGGCATATGTGTATGTTGTGTCAGTTGGTTAGCTACATGTAGCTAGGATACTGTCATCAGTGTACTGAGCATGTGCAGGAATGCAGGAACTGAAATTGCACTTATTTCCTTTGTCTTGGATGAGCCATGTGGTTTGACTAGATGTACAAGTCTATATTCTGCTCATTGATTGGTCTGAGGAATATAGGAGGGGTTATACTGTATGGGAGGAGATATGCAGTTAACAAAAGTCCCAAGCCACAAGTATATGTCTCTCAGAATGTTGGAACAGGAGTTCATCTGAGACCCGATCGGTAATGTGAATAAAGGCCTGTTACTTCCTGAAGACCTGTGTCCAATATTTCTGTGTTTGGCTTCTGCATGCTTACACTGCAACAGTATCACTTGTAAAAGGTTGCTTTAAGCACCATGATCACTAAATGCCAACTCATGCTTCTGGGTCAAACTGTTCTTGAGTATTGCCTGATCTGTTCAGCCAATCCGTCTCCTCCAAATACGGATGAAAATGATTTTGCTAATGCGGAAGTGGGACTTTTTTGTCCGTTCCAGTAAGCTGAGTGGAACAAGGAACCCCCAGTTCTGGTGAAACCACTCAAGCGATTAGACTGAGAATCAGGGCTTGCTGTTTACAAGCTAATACCACCGTCACTACTGCACCCACATTGTACTTAGACTAACTTTTTAATATTACTGCTGGTATTTTTAAAAGCTCTGTTTCATTTCATATAAACTGAAATTGTTTAAAATGTTTTACTTTCCTCCATTTGTGTATATTCTTTCTTAATATTTGTACTGTTAAGGTAAGCAGGATATGGTCACACTCCATCGCCGTTAAGACCTTCAGCAAAGCCAAGTGTTTGTGAGTGTGTGGCTTGTGTGTCACTCCAGTGGTATTGAAAGCCAAGCTTTCTCCCAGCATGCCAGGATGAGATAAGTGGGCGCACCACAACCACTATAAAAAGTACAAGGAGTTAAGATATTTTCTGCATTAAAGTAAACACAAAAGATCTTAATCATTTTTTTTTCTTTTACAATGTCGAGTCCATTAACAATCAATGAGCTGTGTCTTCCCATTCATTTCATCAGCCCAAAGTTCAATTCTGATGTGATAAGTTGGAGGATTGGCGGGTAATGTCTAAAGTGAGCACACTCTTACAGACCTCATGGAAAATTACTGCAAAAAGTATTATGCTGCTTATTTCTTTTACAAAATGTTTATTTTATTGTTTTTTATATGCTTTTTTGAATTCTCACTCTAGTAAATAACTCTGTAGATCATGCAGCAGCCTGTCCTTGGTCAGGAGAAAGTTTGTTGCTTTCCAGTCACTCATTTGTGAATTCAACAGTAGTAGTTAGGAATTCACCAGAAAAGGAGCAGTGCACATCATTGGCTGCTTTGCACTAAGTGCAATGAGGTCATATGAGTGTTCTGTGTATGGGCTGCTCTGAGTGGAGTTGGTCAACGTGTGGACAGTTAGCCTGGCATTCCTGTTATAGGCCTGACCAACTATGTCCCAATTTCATATCTCCTATTGGGACATTTACAGCCACAACATTAAAGCCACTGACAGGTGAAGTGAATAGCATTGATTTATATTGTTACAATGGCACCTGTCAAGGGGTGGGCTATATTTGGCAGTGAAAAATCAGTTCTTGAATTACATGTGTTGGAAGCAGGAAAAATGAGCAAGCGAAAATATTTAAGTGACTTAGACAAGGGCCAAATATTCTGTTTTTGCCACCCCCTTTCTTTTTATTTACAATTGTGACACCCAGAAGCTGCTTATCTGTTGACCCACATGCACCTAGTGAGACTATGACTAAGAGTTTGAAACTGTGAGGCTATTACATTCCTGAAAACGAATGACCTATTCATCAACCGATGAAAAGAAAATACAACTAAATACCTGCATCGCAACTTTTAAACCTCCCAGCACTCATTTATCAGATTTTGCCTTGAGAGTTAAAGAACAAGACTACAAAACATGCACATTTTGTCTATGATGGATCATTGTGTCCAGCAGTATGGAAATCTCATGTCTGGGTGTGTATAGTACCACAGGTCTTCTCTGTACACAACAGGTTGATTTTAACTTCCTGTAAATGTTGGCCAGGATCAGCTGCCGATTACTAGCTATCATTCCTCTGATGCTGATATGTTTGCTTCATTCGAATACATTATCATAACAGGGTGACCTAGTGCTGGACTAAATGTTTAGGTGACCCTCATCCCAGAATGGAGCAAAATGTATTTTGACCTTTTCCTCCATTACCAGGCTGATCCTACTGCAACTGGCCTCACCTCTATAGCTGAGATCACCCATCTTGATGATCTCAGCCAATCCAATGCTCCCATAGGAAAGGAATAGACAGTTATTGCGCGTGTGTGATTAAAAACGTGCACTGCGTCAATCAACATCTCATGGAGACTCTGAATGTATGTGCTGAAATAGGAAGCACCTCTACTAGCCATCTGAGTGATATATATATATATATAATTTTATTTTTTTTATTTTTTTTTTCTTCTCTACAAAATCTATATATTTGGTAAGGCAAAATGGCAAGAACCTCTGTATGGGAGAAACCCATATAAATGATGGTCTATCCACCCATGGACATTTTGTTGTGAATAATCACAGGAAGACCGAAGTTTGATTGATGGTCCTCAAAAACAATCCAGCTTTGATTTATTGCTACGCTCCATTGTAAGCAAACACAGCTTGGAATGGAATATCAGTATGACTTACAAACGTCAGGAAAGGAGTTGTTGTATAATAACTAGTGTAACTATGAAGACCGCTATATCATCCTTGATGTCTATCTGGAACTAATGGAGACATTATGTATTTTCTTGAAATAATTATGAAATGAAAGTAAAATAGTAGGTGTGTCTGGAAACTGATCAGCCGAAATCATAAAAAATTAGTGAGACGGATGATATCAGAGTTACAAGAACAGATAAGTATGTGGACTGTGACCCTACATTGGGAAATAATCAATTCTGCATGCTTTGAGATTCCGAGATGATCGAGACAATATTGTTTATTGTTCTTTCACCATTTCTTGGTGTCTGTGGTATGCTTGCTGGCTTCTGTGCCTTGGGGCTTCGATACTCTCTGGTAAAAATAATGAAGCTAGAAGCCGCTCAGTTCTCCAATAATTTTTGAGATACCACTTTTAGCCAATGCCGGTTATTCTGTACACAGAGTTGACATTAGCCAGCCTGAAACGCTAGTTCTGGGCTGGCTGATTTGGACAAACTCCTCCAGCAGCAGGAAGATTAATCTTTTGAATGTGCTGTGTTTCAAAGTTAAACGCAGCACATACAAACTCCAGGCACCATGACCACTCCAACTCAAATGACTATGGTGCTTTGAGTAATTGGCGTAACTAGGAGGCAGTCCGCCCCGGGTGACACTTGTTTGGGGACAGCTCTGGACACACCCGACCCGGTGTTTCACATGAAAGTGCCATGTTGGCCGGAAAATTTCCTGGTGGGCTGTGGCAACTGGGGCGGGACCATGCTGTGCAGCCTACTACTGTTTCGAGGTATTCAGTGGCCTGCGACCCTTTAATATTGTACCGGACGAGGCCCCTGTGACCTTGTGAGTTTCCACACGGACAGCTGGGAGTAAGAGTTCAGATCACTTCCTCCCAGCAAACAGGGTGCCACGTGGGAAGGAGAAGGTACAAAAATGGAGGAGAGGGACCGAGGAAGCCTGGAGAACCAGACTCCCATCAGCCTAGGTCAGCCAGCTCCCACTGCACTTAAGGGAAACTACCCTTCTGTACCCAAAATGTAAGTAAACAGGAGGGTGGTAAAATATGTAAATTATTTATAGATGTGTGTATGTATACCTGGATCTGTGTGTGTAAGGTTATGCATAACTGTGTCAGAGTGTGTGTGTGTGTGTGTGTGTGTGTGTGTGTGGTCACTTGGCCTGGCCGGCGCTACCATAAGTGGTGTATTATCCAAGTGACTGGCTGGAGAGGAGGGCACAGCACTCCTTTCCTGCTAGTCAATTCGGGTAGTGTGGCCGAGCTCCACCAGCACCTCCGTATGGCCCACTGGCTCTTGAGCTTATCCCTGCTCCCTGCATTCCTCACAGTGTGGCGGTGCCTTGGTGATGAGAGGGGCGGCAAACTCTGGGACCTCCCAAGGCAGAAAAAGCTCTAGCTACATTACTGCTTGTAACCCTTTAAACCCTCACCTCAGCTAAGCAAAAAAACAGTAATAGGCCTTGCTATTCTTCCCTTCGTATCTGACCTACAATCTGCAAGGGTTGTTCTGAGCATGGCAGTTGCAGAGATAACCCTGAGACTTGCTAAAATATGTTTTGTAACACTTCATGTACAAGCCCACCTCATTCTGTTGGACTTGTACATGGCCATACACTCACAATGGCTATATTGGGGGTGTACTTTGTTTTTGTTTTGTTTTTTGTTTGTTTAATATTTATTTTTATTTTTTTTGACATGTTTCCAACTTTTAAATCTAAGACAAGATGGTTAAAGTTTTTGATGCCGAGGTTTGCAAGCAGTGTGATTCATTATCTGCCTGGAAACTGCATGAATGCGTGCATAAATAGCTGGCATAGAATCTAATGCCATTCTTGGCAGAGTGCTTTTGTTTTACTGAGTGATTTGTTTATAATTTTCTTTATTTTATTTCCAAGCCTGCAGTTTGGGTGTATCAGCACTGCTGGATAAAAATAGATGCTGGGCCACTAACCATATAAAACATACCCCTCTGCATTATAATTTTATTTTCCTTTTTAGAACCTGGTTTTACACTATTTTTACATAATTGTTCCACCCTTTCCCTTTCTTCCAATTATGCCCTATTGCTGCATAATGTTATTTTGAATGTTTTTTTTTTTAATTATTTTTTTTGGAGCTGTAAAATTGTAATTATTGGGTCGCTGTTTGTATTTCATATGGGAAAATAAAAAATAAAATATTTGAATAAAGAAATAGTTTCTTTATATTGAGAGAGAGATAGAGAGATATATATATATAAAAAAAAAATTATTTAAAAAAAAAAAAGTTTGGGTCAGTCTGTTATATTGCATTTTTCATTCAGGGACACCTTACAGATGTTATGATAGCTGGTAGAATGTATAAAATCATGTGGTTAACCTTTTTAAAGATTTGATCTGTGTGTTTCCTTAGCCCTTCCCCTTAACTGTTATAAATTTTAACGAAGCCATGCTCTATGAGAATCTGATGTCACTATAACTTGGTGCAGCTGTAGATAAATGGGCTTGATGGAAGTGGTCATTGAACTAAATAACACATTATCAGATATCAAGGAAGCTTATCTCGTGAAAGCAGGGCTGGCTCAGTTTGTGTGATTATAGATATTGATAGATGGTGTGCATCATTAAACACTGTGCTATGACTTTAATTGGCATTGTCATTTTAGAGGCCTAATATATTTGGGTGAAAGCTCTACTCTGGCCACAGTCAATTATTATTGGATAAGATTTTCAAATTTAGTTTTTATTCCTCAAAATATTAAATCCTCAAACCTATTAAAATGCTGACATACTAGATTTAAAAAAATAAATTAAAAAAAAAATCTAGAAAAGTCTTGAAATATTTGTTTCTTTGTTCAATTTTACTTCTATGTGAGATATACATTGCTCTCACAGCTCCGCTTTCCTGATATTAACAGGGTTATTCACTTATGTGAAAATTCAAAGTAAACCTAGCTGAACTTGAAACAGTCTCCTCACTGCTTTTGGCTTTAAACTTGACTTTGAATTCTCACTGTGGTGGATAACCCTGTAAGTTAGTGACCACAATTTGAAATTTGCCTTCAGGGTTCTTCATTTAAGTGCAAATTATTCAGAGGTCAAGGTGAAGTTTTAGACTAAAATAGCTGACTTGAAAACAAAGCTGGCATGGAGGGTTTCTCTAGTTTGATTATTGTGGCTTAATTTGACTTCTCAAACATTTCATGATTTAGTAAATACCCAGTTTGAATTCAGTTAGACTGTGTCATTGACTAAAGTATGAATTGGAGAAATCAGCGTCCTGCTATTGAACTCCAAACCTCGGGGTTCTGGATGAAATCTTACAGCTTCCCATAAGATATTTAGGGCTCTATTTGCCTTTATTACGAGCTGTAGCATTTTCACAGAAGACCTAAAAATAATTTCCCAAAATAGCAGGGCTTTAGGGGGAAATTTATCTAAATGTTACCCCAAAATAGCAAGTTTTTAAAAAAACAAAACAAAAAAAATTCACTAACCTGCCAATAAATTATTTGGCATAGACTCTGTGCTGAAGAACTGAGTGACAGGGAGAGCAGAAGAGACTGTTGGCAGGTAGTTCATCTGCTGTCCAGGCATAGCAATTACAGCGTGTGGTGGCCACCCTGAGAGGATGAGGGGTTTCGTCGCCAGAGATGTTCTTTCCTCCTACTCAGAGTGAGGCTTTCCAAATCCCAAGGTCGGTATAGCGGTTTGCTACAAACATGAGATGAGTCATTTCCCGGTGGGCTGTGTCACGTGGGGTGGGACCATGCTGTGCAGCCCACTTCTGTTTCGAGGTATTCAGGGGCCTGTGCCCTTTAATATTGTACCGAACCCTATGACCTCGTGAGTTTCCACACTGACTGCTGGGAGTAAGAGTTCAGATCATTTCCTCCCAGCAAACAGGGTGCCACGTGGGAAGTCATATAGTCCCGATCTGGGGGGACCAACATATCCAAAAATCACCCAGATCGGTTCAGGATTTTCATGGAAGTCTGTTTGATCGACCGCACATGAGGCTCCTGGCCCAAAAGAGTTCCATGAAATAAGGCTGTGCGGTCGGTCTTTCTCGGGAGTGCTAAATATAATAAAAGTAACGAACGTAACGGTTCGTGAGTATAATCAGTCTTTATTCCTTGTTCGGGAACTTGCTCCCACGCATTTTACTGAACGCCTATGGAGGTGGAATTCTAGCTGTGTTCGCGCCGCTGAGTGCCCGAATTGAGTTGATGTTAAAGTGAAACTTTCAGACTGGTTCCCTTTAAAGGAATGTGTTTTAGTATTCAGTGGCAGAGCTGATACTATAGATATTTAAAATAGTTATGTCAGTAATTTTTCTATTTCTGTAAATTAATAGACTAGTATCAGGAAACCACAAGTGTCAGATTCTGCTAGCTGTGGTAATAAATGATGGTGCTGTTTGTCATAGACTAAATTAAGAAGTATTTTATTTTATTATTCTTGCATTCTTTTTGCCATTTCCTCAAGTTCACTGTTTTAAATGGAAACATTCTGAGATGCAAATTAATTTCCTTACTGTCCTGAAGACGTGTGGTGTGGTTTTTTTTTTTTTTTTCTTTAAAATGTAAAAAAATAAAAAAAATTCAATCTTTTTGAGACAAATTGAAAATCCATTTCACAATGCGATATATAAAAGTTTTGAGTAGCAAAATATCTAAAGGTTTTTTTTTTGTTTTTTTTATTATTATTTGCAAGATGTGCAAAGGTTTCATCCATTCTACATCCTTTAATTTTCAGAATTTTTTTGTTCTTGTTTTTTATGGGGTTCGGGTTCGTTTTCAAGGTGATAAACCACCTCTTAGTACTGCAATAGAAATGATCGCATATGGTGAGATTTCATTGCAATTCCTGGAGATATGCAGAAAATGTTAAAGCTTGAACTAAGCGTAAATTGTGTGTGTGTGTGTGTGTGTGTGTGTGTGTGTGTGTGTGTGTGTGTGTGTGTGTGTGTGTGTGTTTTTTTATCGCATGAAATAGAATGTGTTAACTCCTGCCCTTTCCACGGAAATACACCCTGAAAACTGTATCATCCTTCATGAAACCTTGCATCAGGCTATAAGTATCTAAGAAATCACAACCTAGATAGTCAGACAAAGTTTTATGTGTTAACATATTTGGCAGACAGTAGGTTAAATCAAATGATCCATTTCAGATGTCTGAGAAATCATTGCTCTCTGACATGCATCTAACCAATCTGGAGAAAGTTGCATTCACCAAATGAATTTATTGTGATACATTTTTGTGCATGTGTCATGCCTACACTATACGCTATTTACTTTAGATCTTCCGCACTATATAACTTTATTGCAGTCTGTTATCAATGGTTTGAAATTTGTTTTTATCTTCATGTACGTTGTAATTTTCCATCAAGCTTGCTGAACTCTAGTTCTTTAATAGTTTGAAATACTTCTGAAATTGTTCTAGTGGTTCGCATTAACTGCACATGTAGACTGGGCGGCACACAAGTCCCAACCGCAAATGACGAGAGCCATTAAAAGAATTCAGACTTTCAGCAAGCAACTCCCTGTGTTGAGTGTTAAAAATATATATATTTTTTTCTGTCTGCAATTTATCATTCCAGGAATAAAGGTCATCTGCTGCTTGCTGATCATTTTCCCATCTGAAAGTGCTGGGTAGAAAAGGCATTGCATTCTTACATGGAAACATTGTTTATAATTTTGATATGTAACATGAGTTACTATAACAGTTTGCATTTTGGCCGCATTACTTTTTTTAAATATTTGTTTTTTTGCAACTGCTAAACTTTAAAAACTGAATTTTATTTTTATTTATTTTTTTGCAATTTTTAGTATTTGCAACCCAAATCAAAACATGCATGCATTTTATGATTGGGGTATATCGAAGAACACAAACCAAATACCCCAAAAAAGTGAGCGCGTCACTCACACGTTTGACTTTTGTGGGTGGTTATCACCTAAACATAAAGTATTTGGTATATTTTTCTTTGTGTGTTAATTTTTTTTTTTTTTTGGTGTATCCATGGTGTTAGGGCTGCTATTCATTTATTATTATATTAAGTGCCTTAGTCACATCTATGATATTTTTTGTTTTATATCCAAAAACAGCTTGCATCTTCCATCTCTTGTCAGAAACCTTTGGAAGCCCTCCCCTTTTTCCACATCCCAGACTTTGCGTGGCTGTCCAATCAGACTTCCCCATGCAGCTCAATGAGAAGTCTTTGCAAGGCAGGTGCTCTGGGCAATTGGTGCCTCATGAGTTTAGGTCCAATGAGCTAACCAAACCAGGAAATAACAGGACCTGTTGTCTGAGGGGGGGTGTAACAAGGTTAACTTATAAAAGTACCAGTTTCTATTGAATTCTGCACTTTTTGTAAAATGTGGGGGGAAAGAAGACATACTCTTTACACTGCCCCTCCCCCTGATATTAGACACCAGTTTTATATGGGAAAGAATGTAGTAAATTTCCTGTGAACAGGCTTTGTAAAGTGTTCTAAATGGGTGTTCTATTTTCTTCACGGTCATCTTTGTTCTCCAGGCTTGATTGCACTATTGGCACATTTGGCAACAACTGCTTTGGTTGCGACAGGTTCCCATAGGGGGTAGTCCAATAGTGCCACAACACGATCTTACTACCCATGTTGTGCCATTGATATCATGGGCAAAGTTCACATTGCAGCATCGCTGACGCCACTCACCCTAATAAATATAGTAAAAACCTGGCAAGTGGGTTAAACAAGATTTTAATTTTAATCTTTAAACAAACTGGACTTTTTTTTCATTCACTTGTGTGCACAACAGACCACTGCCGTATACTAGTCACATTTAAAGCAAATATATATAGTTAAATAGACATTCTGTTCTGGATAGGGCGATGCCTTGGCACCAGCCAGAAAATGAGCTAAACTCTGAACCGTATGCTATTGAAAACAGAATTGCAAAACAATGGCTACAAATCTTCCAATGTGGCTATGGACACAGTTTGACTATTTTAGAATAAATGTTGCAATTCCTTTTTCATCTGAATATGATTTAGTAAATACCCCCGTTAGCCGAATGTTGAGTATGTAAACCAATTGGTTATAGCTTTTTTTTTTTTTTTTATGGTGTCACGTCTGAGTATGAAAAGGAAAATAAAATGTAAAGAAACTGGGATCGTAGCAGCAGGCCAATCTTTGCATACTGTATTAATTTAGCATTATGAGCAACTTGGGTGAAAACTATGGCAATCTCAGACTTAAGAACAACCTCTAGTATTTGTTCTACACGTCCAAAATCATTCTTCACAGCCATGTCTGTGGCATTTAAGGTATATTATGTGGGCGCCTGATCTTTTAGTTAGAAAAAAAGTGCTTCTTTTTAAATTTGATACATAAGGCATTTCAAAAATGTTGGTGCCAAGAGCGCGTCGCTTGTGTCTCCATTACTGCAAGGCTCAGCATGGTATCCCAGCTCACTAAAACCCTATTGTCGCCACTCGGGAAAGACCGAATGAAGTCTCTTGAAGTGTTGTACTCTTGATGTAGGCCAGGAAGAGACAACCTGCTGCTCTCTGCTTTCCATTGTAGTTTATCAACTAATACAAAGCCAAAAGGTCCCTTTCTCGGCTGTGCACTGTACATTTTATTTTTTGTATTGAATTATTTGTTCTTAAGTTTACTTTGCTTTGCCATGTACTATGTTATATCCGTGCATTCTCAGTCTAAACGGATTTTTTTTTTTTTCTATCTTGTATTCTTTAGTTGTGTACGAACATCGCTCAAGGCTGGAGAGGTCATTACAGAAGGAGAGAGGAGAACACAAGAAAACTAAAGAAGGTCAAGATTTTATATTCTTTAGGCATTTTATGGTTTTGTAGAATCACTGCTGGAAACTGGAGTTAGTCAGTGCATAATATCAAAATAAAAAGTCATTTAAACGTAATGTTAAAAACACATTCTCCAGGGTTTCACTCTTCATGGGAGAACTGAAGTGGAGGTCCTCCCTCAATGCCAGCTTTAAAGTAGCTCTGTCATTTCAATACAATTTCAAGATTCTTAATTCAGATTAAACCTTCATTAAATAATGTTATTGTCTGAGCTGGAATTTCACTTGCTGTTTATGAAAAGGGGAAAAATTTGATTTTTAAGAATTCTTTCAGTGTAGGTTTGGGCATTCAAAATTACAAACATAATTATTTATACCCATTCTCAAAAAGGAGAAAGGAAAATGAAATCTACTCTAGAGATTGTGAGGAGTGGATATTATCTTGAATTTGTCTCTTATCTGAAGGATGTGTATATACAGAAATATGGGTATTCCTTAATAAAAAATATGTTAATTAAAATAACTGTTTTTTTTCTAAAATGTGCTACCTTGACATGATTTATTTCTCTTCATTATAAGGTGTTTTGGGATTCATTTTATTTTTTTTTTTTTTATCCCTTTCAATTTGTTAAATGAAATTACATTAATAAAAAAAGTGTGAAACCTATTCTTGAGAGGGCTCTGCACGGAGGAGTTCCCCTTTTGACCCTGTCGGTGGATACAGGGTCTGATGGGGATATAAGGAAAGTTCTGACCCATTTTGGATTTGAGGGATAGATAGCACAGGACATTAGCGTTTTTGTATTTGGGCCCTATGGCCTTAATTGTGAGTTATAATTTCTGTACCAATTGGTTTAGAATTTCCAACAGAACCAGACAGGGTGGCCCACTATCCCCCATATTACATGTATTTTCCATCGAATGTCTCACAATCAACATAAGACTCAACCTGCGGCTTAATGGCATCTCCTTAGCGGAGAATGAATTAAAGCATTACTTTAAATTTTACTTTATTTGGATGGTTAAAGAGTTCCAATATTGAGGCATTTGTAATTACTTAAGATCTGAGAGAGGCAATGGAGGTCAACTTCCTTAAGCTCATTGAGTCCACTAATAGACTATTAAAAGAATGGTACATACAATAATATGTAGGTCACACTTCTGGATATGTCTGAAAAAGATATATGCAAAACACAAAATAGTGTAATAGAGTCTATGCAAATAGGCAGTATAGAATTTGAGTGAAGTACACACAAGCCTAGAGCCAAATATATGTGGCTCTCACTGATGTCGCCTTGGGACTTTTTCAAGGATGTCCCTCTCCTATTACCACTTAGCTGGATAGCTGTTCCCACTTAGCTTGAAGGGGTTCCAAAGCGAATGGCTGTTCTCACTTGGTTTGGCAGAATTCCCAAGAAGATCCCACTTAGCTTGACAGACTGCAAGAAAAGGCAAAGACTTGAAGCACTGCTGCAGGACCAGACTGAAGTAAAAGGAAAATGGTTTGTTTTCCATTTTCCTTTTACTTCAGTCTGGTCCTGCAGCAGTGTTTCAAGTTTATCTGTGTTGTATTGAGTGGTGTGAGGGGTTTCCCACTCAGGTAGATCTTTCCACATGGAGGTTTTTAATTATTTGTGTGCCCAAAGTTTTTTGAAGGAACATTGGGACGAGAGCAATCTCGCCACATTGCATTGGAGAAGCCTGGTTGCTCGCCTGCTGCCTTTGGACCATGGCCCCATGTTAAAAGACATATTTTTCCCCGCAGAAAAGACTTATTCGTGCTTTTCTGCCTGGTGTTCGGTAGATTCAATCTACCGAACAACCGCACGAATGACTAGACCACCTGGGAGCTGGAGTGTGCCGGCAATTAGCCTCCCTGAAGCTGCGGTTAACCGCAGCTTAATTGACGAATGCTGGGTGGCCGCCATTCGTATCATGAACACGAGGTGCGGCCATTTTAAACACTCGAATGCACAGCGGTGTTCGACGCCTAACTCATGGAACTAAAAACGGACACAGTTTGGCGCGAACACCGCTGAAACAGCCGACCTCCCTTCTTGTTCGGCGGGCGTGCACGAATGGCCCGGTGTTCGGTAGTTTTACTTGACTGTTATACCCCAGATAGGAATCCCATGTAGCCCATTCGCATGAGAACTGACTGTGATTGAACTGTATTCGTGTGGTCTGAGCGCCATTCGCTTAATAATGTGCGCTCAGACCTGAGCTATCTGGGGACATGTTAAATGTATAGTTTTATTGTAACTTGTGTCATACTGTGTATTTTAACAGTAATTCATGTTTTAGTATCCCCACGTGCATAATGGCGATTTGCCTTTTGTCTTGGGAGATAATTGAATTACTTCTCAATTATCTCCAAGGTAGAGGGGAGGAAGCCAGGATGCATTGTGGGAATATAATGTGACTGTGTGTCCTATTTATCTACTTGTCTGTCTTTTGTCACAGTCTCCCATTTGGTCCCCTAGGGGAGTGTCCACCAGGTGGGAGACCTGCATAAATACTGGGCAGGTAGCCCTCATTAAACAGACCACTGCTTGATCCTCAACACGGAGCCTTGTCTCGTCTTTGGGGGGATTTACTGGACGCTGATAGAGACTGATTGCTAGGAGTTAAAGCCGCTTGGATGCTTTTCCTATTCGTCTGCTAGCAGCGATTCGTATGGTTCCAGTTCGTGTGTTTGGAGTGCTATATTGGATGCCGTTCGGGAGTTTGGAGCATTCACTTATTGGCGGTTCGGGAGTTTGGTGTTCTACAATAGCTGTGCCTGCATCTCTGGAAAGGGGAAGATCGCCTAAACGGTTTTTACCCCTTGTGTGCAAAACGGTCCGTTACAAACCTATATTAGTTTTAGAAAATGTTGTAGCTAAACTATTTAAGAAAAATTTTAATGGTATAAAAAATTAATGCAATATAATCTAAAGCAAGGGAGCTATTGAAAACAAAGGGTGGTTTAGATATCTCTTCGGGAATAAAAAATGGAAACATGGCTGTTTAGTAACCATTCAAAAAAAAAAAAAGGGGAGCAGCATTTCTGAAATTAAAAAAAAAATGTGTACATTGTCTCTATCCTAGAGACACTGGTAAAAATCCTTTATAGATGGTAACTGATTACCATCAGAATAGCCAAAATCTCCCCCACTAATGCTTCTGTATGCTGTAGATGTCTACAATTTAATGGAACTATAGAATATCTAGGGTGAAGCTGCCCAAGAATTAGGCACTTTTGGGTTACTGTTTTTGATATTCCTAATTAATTAACGGGAATAACAACGGACAAAAAACCTGAGATTGCGGGGGCGTGGTTCGACCGCCGAACAAGATGGCTGCTTAGGCAGAGAGCTCTGCACCCGGAGAGGTCCGCACAGCCAAGACAGACGCACAAACCCGACCACAGTCTCTGCAACTTACCCGGCACGAGAGAGGGAACGAACCGGAGATGGCACACCAGAAGAAACCCGGTAAGAAGCAGCGGGAAAGCACCCCTTCAGTAGCCGACCTCCTCACTACACCTAGGCCGCAAGCGCCTAAAGATGGCGGCGGCCGCGAGAGCGCGGACTCCCCGAGCCCACAGAACGCCAGTGACTGGTCCGCCCTGCCACAACAGGCTACCACCACAGACATCCTGCACTCACTAGCAGAGGTAAAACACTATCTTGCAGGGGAGATAGAAAGATCAGCCCGTGAAGTAAAGGCAGAAATTCAAACAGTGGGGCAGCGCACAGAGGCACTAGAATGGAGAATGGACCACGTGGTGACTGCCCATAATGAAGCAGCCTCAGCCACCAACACCCTAATGGCAAAAGTGGCAGAGCTAGAGGCAGAAATAGAGGACGCATCCAATAGGTCACGCAGAAACAATCTGAGAATTAAGGGCTTGCCAGAAAGGATTAAAGATACCGATTTACAAAGGGTGCTAACTGCTCTATTTAAAGAACAACTGCCAGCTATACCGGAACACCTGTGGGCTATTGACAGGGCACATAGGGCGTTGAGAGCCCGTGGACCCCCCAACGGTCCACCGAGAGACGTGATCATGCGGTGGCATTTCTTCTCCACCAAGGAGGCTATACTCAAAAGTGCCCGACACCACACATATGCAGTAGAGGGCGCTACATTACACCTATTCCAGGACATAGCGCCAGCCACGCTCGCCAGACGCAGAGAATGGAAGCCCATTGCGGACCTAGTCAGAGCAAAAGGCCTTAACTTCGCATGGGGCCACCCCTTTAAAATGCTAGTATTCAACGGGCCAAGACCAGCGGTGCTACTACCCACGGCGGACCCCAGAGCCTTCCTTCAAGAGATAGGTATAGAGGTCCCGGCGGACTTCCACCTCCCCCAAAGGGGCACCCAAACGTTAGGCCTAATACCCAGAGACGGTGCAGCGATGGAAGGCAACGCGCCTCAGAGAATGTAAGCAGACCCTCGCTCCAAAGCACAACAACGTCTCCACCAACGACGGAATACTACAATCCCCAGCGCGCACAAACATTAAGAACCAGCCAACAACGTAAAGCGACACACGGATTGCAGATGACATCCCAACAAACAAAACCAACAACCCTAAAGGTATAGGAAACTAAAACTCTGAAAGTTCCAATCCCAGATAAACCAAAATAAACGCCGGAGGGAAGGGAGAAAAAAAAAAAAAAACACAAAAAAAGCCCCCGCCCGCACCTGGGACGACGGGTTTCAAAGGGACCTCGGGTCTACATGGTAGCAAGCAAGAGGGAGATGATAAAAACCCAACCCATCTACAACACCTATGTTGAGGAGATAGCTAAATGCAGGTAGACTATAAAAAGACACAAGCAAAGGGGACTGAAGTGTATTGTATTGCATTGTATTGTGGTTTTTCCTATGCCTTATTCCAAGCTTGGATGTCTAATGTAAATAATGTTGTGTAAATATGTATGAGACGCGACACACACGGACGAACAGACCCACCGACTTTGCAGAGACTGGAAATTCGGGTGAGAGATGACCGTACTTAGCGGACTGACTCCAGGGTGCTCGGCGAATGACTGCCCCCTCCGTGCCTACACACTTTGCTGCGGAGCGGGTGGCCACCCCCTGAGACACCCGGCACAGCTAGATAAGACCGGGACACTTTTTCTTCCCCAATACTCTCCAGACAAAGGTAGCTTCCCCTGCTACCTCCCACCGCCCCTCCCCAACCTCCCCTTTCCCCACCCCCACCCAAAGGCCAGCACGGGCCACAACACCACAAGACCTCAACGGGGCGCACGGCGGGACGGTCTCAGACCCGAAACGTAGGGGGTAGGGAGGGATCTCACAAAGTCACACAAAATGGCGACTTTAAAAATTACCTCCCTAAATGTAAATGGCCTAAACACTTCGACCAAAAGACGTTTGTTGATGAGGGAATTAAAAAGACAAAAGACCGAAATAGAATTTGTACAGGAAACGCACCTCCTGTGCTCAGCCCGGATCCAACTAACAGACCATCTATTTACCAGGACATACTCCTCCAGGGCAATGGCAAAAAAAAACGGAGTAGAAATAATTCTACACAAAAAATGCCCCTTTGTCACCCAGATGACGCGCACGGACACTATGGGCAGGTACGTTGTCCTCACGGGGACAATACACGCCACCACGTACCACCTGATTAATGTATACGCACCTAACCAGCCAGACCTGGAGTTCTGGGAACAGCTTCACAATTTAATCCATACCCTACCGTACGGAATCATAATATTAGGGGGCGACCTAAATGCTACACCCTGCCACACAGTTGACCGCAGCGCCCCGACCAGCGGCCACAAGACGCAGACCACAAGGGGCCAGGACAAACTCTTGACCAAATTTATACAGAACACGAAATTACTAGACCCCTGGAGGCTACGCAATCCAGGAGTGAAGGACTACACGTTCTTCTCGGCAGCACACTCCACATACTCCCGCATAGACATGTTCTTAGTCGACCAAACAGGGATCCCATGGGTTCAATCTGCACGCATCAACCTTATTACCTGGTCGGATCATGCCGATGTAGAGCTTACTCTCAGACTCCCAGGTCCCAAACCCCCATGGAAATGGCGATTAAACAGCACACTTATAAAAGACCCAGAAACGGAGAAACTTTTATTGGACGAAATCACGGCCTATTTTGATGACAATGACAACCCGGACTTAACGCAATCCACGATATGGGCCGCACACAAAGCGGTACTGCAGTGTACCCTCTTTAAGCTCGCAACCCGTCGCAAAAAGCAAAGGGCCGAAACCCTCTTCGAGCTCCAAAAGGCGCTGAGGAGGGCTGAAGCCAACCATAAACGCAACCCCACAATACAGGGCCTCCAAGACCTTAGAGACCTCCGTCATAGGATCAGGACAACAGCAGTTGAGGACCTCGGGCGAGACCTAGTTCGTAAAAAACGCCTCTACTACGAACGCTCCAACAAGATGGACACACTACTGGCTAGGGCACTAAACCCCAAGCCCCACTTCCAAACTATCTCGGCGATCCGAGACAAACAGGGTCAGATAACCCACAATCCTACGGAGATCAATCAGATCTTCACGGAGTTCCTATTATATATATATATATATATATATATATATATATATATATATATATATATATATATATATATATATCTATATCTATCCACTCCCCAGGACTAAGCAGTAAAAATAGGGAATACACCCATGACGTAACCGAATACGTAACCAAGACGACTATGACGGGACCGAACCCGGAGGCCCTGACCGCCTTGGGGGCACCCATTGGGGAGGAGGAGGTAGACAAAGCGATCTCGGCCCTTAAGGGTAATAAAGCCCCAGGACTGGACGGCTTCGACGGCTCCTACTATAAAACATTCAGAGAAGTGCTGACTCCGAGACTGACGAAGATGTACAACGAATGGATGGACGGTGGACATCCAAACCCGGACATGCTCACAGCTGACATCGCACTCATACCCAAACCAGGACGGGACTCAACCGAAGCAGCAAATTACAGACCCATCTCCTTAATTAACTACGACGTAAATATCTTTGCAAAAATACTTGCAACAAGATTAAACCCCCTCCTGGGCAACATAGTACACCCAGACCAGGTCGGCTTTGTGCCGGCACGGCAACTGTATGAAAATACAAGGAGAGGTGCGGGTCTCATATGGTGGGCGACACGGACCCGGATGCCTTCTCTGATCCTATCCCTGGACGCGGAGAAGGCGTTCGATAGGGTGCAATGGTGCTACCTCTTTGCGCTTCTAGAACGCCTGCACATGCCAGAAAACTTCGTTAAAGGTATAAAAGCCCTATATACAGACCCGGGGGCCCAGACCAACGTACAGGGAGCAACCCCGACCCCATTTACGCCCGCTAATGGCACTAGACAAGGCTGCCCCCTCTCCCCTCTGCTGTTCGTCCTCTCGCTGGAGCCTCTCCTGCAGAGGATAAGGGAGGACAGGCACATATCTGGGGTCAAAGCAAGGGATGACGAATTCAAAGTCTCCGCATACGCGGACGATGTCCTGGTCACGATCACCAACCCGAGAGAATCCCTGCCTCGACTTATGACCCTCCTAGAGGAATACGGACGCATCTCAGGCTATCAAATAAACCTAGAAAAATCGGTGGCCATGCCAATAGAAATGGACGCAGATAGCATTAATGACATTAAAAACACCTATCCCCTCAAACTTACGAGATCGTAAATTAAATACCTCGGCGTTAAACTCACCGCGGACCCGGCGAAACTATACAGCGCCAATTACCCGCCCACAATCCAGGCGCTTTGTCGCGACTTGGAAAAATGGCATGAAAAGCCCATATCGTGGATTGGCAGACAGCATGCAATAAAAATGACACTACTCCCACGACTATTGTTCTTGTTCCAGGCCCTACCCACCAAAGTCACTAAACAAGACCTACAGACAATCCAGAAACACATAGATAACTTCATTTGGGTGCAGAAAAGACATAGGATCGCTAGACAAGTATTGTACCGACCGAAAGCGAAGGGCGGGCTGGGACTCCCACACCTGTATCAATACTACCTGGCGGTGCAATTAGCCCAAATAATAGCATGGCACACCCCGGAGGGCTCGCATAGGTGGGTGGACCTAGAGACAAAACTTATGTGTACGGACCTTCCACAATTCTGGATATGGGTACCCAAACAAGACAGACCATCCTTACGCTCCTCTTGTCCTGCGATCCTTAACTCCATAAGGATCTGGGACTTAACAGCCACCAAATACGCACTAAAACATACACCCTCGCCGCTGACACCATACCTACGGAACAAAGCATTTGAACCCGGGCTGACCGCACGAGACTTTAGGGGGATAGAATACACGGGAATGCAAAGATACGGACATATGTATGACGGCGACTCCTTCAAAACCTTTGACACCCTAAAAGCCATGGCTCCCCTGACAACCAAAGACGTATTCCGATATGTACAGCTGCGAGACTTTGCCAAAAACCCAGATATAAAAAAGCAGCACAAACCCCCATGACATTTTATGAACAAATGTGTAACGCAGAAACTACTCAAAAGGGGTTGATCACGGCCATATATGCGCAGCTGAGTGCCCCAGAAAAGGGAGCCGTAGACCCAAGATACATACACCAGTGGGAAGAGGACCTGGGGGGGGCCCTGGAGGGGGAGGACTGGGTTGATATATGGGAAGCGACGGCCAAAACGTCGATTTGCGTATTACACCAAGAACAATCCTATAAAATGCTTATGAGGTGGTACACAACACCGGTCCAACTCCATAAGATGGGGAAAACCTCGACAGACACATGCTGGAAAGGTTGCGGGGGCAAAGGCACCTTTGTTCACATGTGGTGGGAATGCCCTGAAGTGACCAAATACTGGAAAAGGGTTCAAACATTATTGAACGAGGTTCTCGCACGACACATAGACTTAGATCCCTGGGCGATACTACTGTCCCGACCACGGACGGCCTTCCCAGGAAGGAACAACAACTCTTTAAACAAACTCACACTGGCTGCGAGAAGAGCCCTCGCGCAGATGTGGCTTAAACCCACAGTCCCCACAGACAACGACGTGATAGTTAAAATCAAAGACCACCAACCACACGAGACTCCAAATCAAAGGAAAGCCGGCTGACGCGGTCGCCTGGAGTCACAGCTGACACAAATAAAGTGACTCAACTAGGAAATAAAAACATAACAAAGCACTCGTAGTAAACGGCCACAATAAACGTGTGCCAAGGACGAAGGGCCTCCACACACATCCGACCTGGACACCAGTCCCTTGGGGAAGTAGCCCAAAGAGGGGATATACACCACTTAAGGGCCTCCAACAGCCCAAAGGAGACTGTCATGGGGGGAGCAACACCCAACTCGAATCTAGGCGGACACCCCCTAAAGAGACGGACATACAAGGAGCCCGTAGCCAACACAGTATGACACCAACCAGATGCGTTAACAAACATACAGGGCACACCAACGTAAGCAGGGCCGGCGCTACCTGTAAGGAGGACTAGGCAGCCGCCTAGGGCGCCCCTTGGGAAGGGGCGCCGCCAGGAGCGCCGGCCCCCCCCATGCTGCAGCCACCCAAGCGCTCTGTAGAGCGCCTCAGGCGGCTGCAGCTTTGCCCGGGTGGTGCGTCCATGAGGGCGGACCGCACCGCCCGGGCGCAGCCTGAGGAGAGGGGCTGACAGGAGGGAAGCGCTCAGCGCTCCCTCCTGTCAGCTCCCTCACTGTAGCGTGGCCGAGCCCTGTATGGCATGGTCTGACCGGTACAGAGAGCAGCTGTCTCCTGTACCCGGCCGGACTAACAGGAAGTGAACACTGAGTGTTCACTTCCTGTTAGTCCGGCCGGGTACAGGAAACAACAGCTCCCTGTACCCGCGGACTATACTAGGCTCGGCCACGCTACTACACAGGTAGGGGGGAGGGGAAGAAAGAAGGGAGGGGGGAGAAGAAAGAAACAGAGAGGGAGGGAGGGGGAGAAGAAAGAAACAGAGAGGGAGGGAGGGGAGAAGAAAGAAACAGAGAGAGAGGGAGGGGGAGAAGAAAAAAAGAGGGAGGGGGGAGAAGAAAGAAACAAGGGAGGGGGGAGAAGAGTGACATCCATCACACACAATGCACCCCTTACACACAAAGACAATGAACCCCTTGCACACAGAAAAACACACAATGCATTACACACACACGCAATGCAACCCTTACACACAATGCATCCCTTACACACACAGAAACACACAATGCATTCCTTACACACACTCAGTGCACCCCTTACAGACTCACACACTTCATCCCTTACATACACAGAAACACACCTTGCAGCCCTTACACATACAAACACAGATTCACACAATGCATTCCTTACACACAAATCAGGACATCCCCTACACACTCCACCCCCTGTGAACAAACTCATTGGTGGAACATGAAGGTGGACCCTGGGACCCAGACCTTGAGCTGTGTAAATGGCCCCCAAAAAATGGAGCTGCTTCTCGTTCTCCCAGAACATTGATTTTTGTGACTACAGTTACAAACAGCCTCCAGAGATCCTGTTATACACCAGACCAGTGGAGCCAGACTGCAGCTAGAGCCCATCATCATCCTCATCTGCTTGTAAGTAGGTAATCTAGTATATTATTCGTGGCACTAATCTCTAATTTACCTCACATTAAAGAAACACTATAGTCCCCAGAACCACTGCAGCTTAATGTAGTGGTCCTGGTGTCTATAGCCTGTCCCTGCAGGCCTTTTAATGTAAACACAGCGGCACTGCAGCACTAGCGTTAGTTAACATGGCAGGTCATATGGGTGGGGTATTGTGATGTCACGGGGGAGCGGCAAACTTTACTTTTGCTTAGGGCGGCAAAAATCCTTGCACCGGCCCTGAACGTAAGAACCAATATGAGTGACGTACAGACAACCAAAATTATGACGAAACAGCTGGACGGAAGTTAGGAATGTAATAGGTTAACGGTTTTCATGATATATAAATGTAACACGCAATGTAAGGTACTAGTTTTTGTTCATGTTTGATCTCGGGACCGGAATGGCCCTAAAACTGAAAAACGGCACCAAAAGGCCCACTACAACCGGATTTTCCGACATACCTTTTAATCTTCTCTGTATAACGAACTACAGTATATGTTGCAGACAGGCCCCTGCGAGGGCCACTTCTTGTTGGTCAGTGGTACTTGGTGTTAAACCAAAAATAAAGAATAAAAAAAAAAAAACAAAAAAAAAAAAACCTGAGATTGCCCTGCTACATCTTAACTGGCAGGAGAATAATAATAAAAAAAACAATATCCAACTTGTACATTGCTTTTTGGCGGCCAAAGTAATAATTGCAAGATATTGGAAACACATTCTTGTTCCATCAAAAGACCATCTCATAAATCAATTAATAATCCAACTAAAAATGGACGTGGATAGAATTGCGATTAAAACCATATATAAACCATAAACAAACCGCTATGTATGTTAATTATGTTAAAAATTCATAAATTAAAGTAACACTATAGGGTCAGGAACACAAGCATGCATACCTGACCCTATAATGTAAAAAATACCATTTAGGTGGCTTGCCCCCTCCCTGAGCCTCTTTAAAAGGGAATAAAACTTGACTTATTTCTAGCATTGTGCAGGTCTGCCGGCGCTGCCCTCTCCCATGATCCACCTCCTTGGTGATCTCATAATTTCTGATTTCAACTAATCCAATGGTTTCCCAAAGATCAGAGACTAGGGTAAAAAGTATATGCCTAACTGTCACAGCTTTGGAAATTAGTATTTGGGAATTGGTATCCACAGCCTTGATGATTTTTTTTTTATTTATTTTTTTTATTTTTTTTACGGTATGCATAAGAAAAAAAAATCATCACTATTACTTTACTTTGCTATTACTCAGTGTCCCTATGCATACCCCTCTATAGAGCCATTCTTTAGTATAAGGCTTTAAATTAGAAAAAAAAAAGAGGGGGGGGGGGTTGCGGGGAGTGAATGTTTGTTTATTTTGAAATCTGTTATTACTTCTTTTTGAGAAGTAGTGTTCTCTTGGGAAATATAGCAAAATACTATTTTTATTTGTGCATTTTGTAATTACAATAGATTCATACCAATAATAGATCATTAATGGAATATAAGTGTATATAACTGTAATATGAATCCGGGGGATGTTGCAGTGATCTCTGTATCTTCTGCACATGTCTGAATTCAAACAGTTTATTGGGTTTTTAATAAATGAAAAGTACATAATAGGTGTTCTGGGGTTCCTTAACCAAACAAACTTCAACAAGTAGAAGGGCATAAAAGAAAAAATAAATAAATGAATCCAATAAACCAGTTCTGAAATTAATTTTATGTAAATGTTGTTAAAAGGTGACGTTTAATTAAAATGTATTTAAATGCCAATATACATGTAGTGTATTCAAGTACACCTATCCATAAGTATAATGTTCCCCCCCCCCCCTTTTTTTTTTCCATTTTTTTTTTTTCATAGTTACTCGTTTGAGAAAAGTATCATATTACAAATACATATAACAATTTGACCATCACAAATGAATCATATTTATGCTATCTGTGTGTCTAGGATAAACTAGACTATATATTCTGCTTAAATTATAACACTAATCATTTCAGGTGTGTCTTGTTATCCTCATTTGCATGGAATCTTTATGGACTTTATATAGGTGTAAGATGCTTAATTTTTATTTTTGTTTTTCTCTTTACAGACTTTTTGGTGTACAAGTTAGAGGCTCAGGAGGCTTTAAATAAAGAGAAGGTAAATGGTTTATCAGATCTCACACAGACCGTCGCACGCAAGCGGCCCTTATAAATCATGGCGAAGATCACAGGTTGATTTTGAAAGACCCTCTCTTGGGAAGAGTTATCTGCGGTCTTCAAAGATTGTTTAATATATATATTTTTTTTTTTTCTCCGTGAATTGGAATGAATCATCGGTATCTGTCAGATGTTTTGACGCTGTGGAACATATCTGTCATAGCTGCTCTGACAAGGTCATGAGACCAAACATGCCTGAGATAATTAGGGCACAAATATTTTTCTATTAAAGGGACAGAAAAATAGCAAAAAATATTCTGTTATAAATGCCAACTACATTCTCAAGCTGACATTTAAGGCATTTATTGCAATATTTCCTTGGCAGTATTCGTTTCATAAATGAAGGGCGCACAGTTGTTTCAAACTTTCACACATCCAATGGGTGTTTTTTATTGACCTTTTGGTAACACACATTAAAGTAGAACTGACCTGTCTTAATAATATGCTAATATGATTACTTATCTTCTAAATTTAACTTATATTGGCTTGTGAGGCCTGAAAAAATTAGAATAATTCTAGAACTCTACAATGACATATTTTTATACTTTATGATAAATTTTACACTTCTGTAGCTTTATCTTGGAACTGAGTGCTCCCAACCTGACTCCTTGTTAATCATTTTTATAATAAAAAAAATAAATAAATAATAAAAAAAAAATAATAAAAAAAAAAGGCAGAGAGAACAGTGAGGAGGGAAAAAAATGGAAACCATCTTTTCTGTTTATCAGAATTGATCTAGATTGTAAGTTAACTGCTAATATACATTGAAAATAAAATGGAGCTTCAGATTAATGGTACACTGCAAACCCTTAATACTTTAGCTTGATTTATGTGGGAAGAGTGTCCTCTTTTTCCATTTTACAAATGTGCAGATTTCAATAGAAATTAGCGCCTTTAAAACATTAACCTGGTTTGTTGTCAAGCAGACAACAGGTCCTGTTCCTGGTTGTTTAGCTCAGTAGAGCTAAACTCAAGAGGCCGTAATTGCCAAGAGCACCTGCCTCATTGACTCATTGAGCTACATTGGGAATAAAGGCAAGAGACGAGATTTGCAGCTTTAGAAAGCTGATTGGTCCACTTTTAGAACATTGCCCCAAAGTGTAGGTTTCCCAGTAATGTTTAGTGAATGGGCACATTAGTATGACAACACAGCAGTTTTGCACAGTGGCTGGTGACTGTGATGTAATGTGATGACCAAGTGCACTTTTAAGAAGCATTATAATTATTTGCCTGAGAATTATTTTAGCTTTTTTCTGGAGATAAAACTGTTTGTGTTTTGGTTGGTTATTTTTCTGACAAAATTATGCCAGGGGTGGCCAGAAAGTAGATCCCCCCCACTCTCCCCACACCCACCCCCCAGCTGTTCCAGAACTACAGCTCCCTGGATGCTTTGCAAACCTTATGTTTGATAAATCTCTATGGTTCTAGACCAGCTGGGATCTACCTTTTTTTGGTAGACCTATGTGGATATTCACTAAAGTGAGAATTTAAAGTCCAGTCAACGTAAACTTCAAATTTGAAGTCAAACTAGCCGAACTGGTCAGCCATACTTTCAATTTAGTTACTCTGGACTTCAATTTGAAATTCACTTTGAATTCTCACTTCAGTAAATAAACCTGCTAGTGATCTTCCCCTAATGTGCCCCCATTCCTTATTACCCCTAGCCATATTCTCCGTGTCATTCGCCCTATTTCTCCCACATGCAAAATTCCCCAAATTCTTTGCTCGTTAGGCATATTTGTCTAGTGCCATTTCCTCCATTTCAGTCTCCAATGCTTCTCTTTATTTAACAACTTTAAGTTATTCATATGAATGCACGTGGACGTAATTTGCTGAATTGTTAAAATCTTTCTTAATTGAACCATGTAATAGTTATGCAATTTTCTATTCTTTCTGCAGCAGGATTCAATGAATCGGTACGGAGCACTGAATTCCCAGCACAACATACTCAAGGTAAAGATCTGAAAAATGCATGTTTGTTTGTTATGTTTATAGATGTGTCTACAGAAAACTAGTAAGAAATATGGATATCTCCCAAGTGTCACTCTTTAGGAGAGACAGTCCTCCTGTGGAATTTCAATCTCTATTTTCTATTCCCTACCCTAATGCCTGTCTGTTTTAGGCACTCAGAATATTTTGCCTATAAAAGTACACCACGGAGCTCTGTAGCAAAAAAAATGTGCAATACTGTGTCTTTACAAATAATATGGATGTTAAATTGAAATGGAGCTATAAAAATTTAAATTGTGTTTTAATAACTGGTTTAGAAAATTGCTTTAAATTGTCCAAAATACTTCTACCCCTTGATCAAATATTATACCTTATCCTCTAAAACAATTGCGTGTGTGTATATGTACATATGTGTGTGTTTAACTATTAAACTATTTAACTAAAATGTATTTTAATGCCAGTATACATGTAGTGTATTCTAGTACACATATCCTTAAGTATAATGTCCCTCTAACACCTACCCACCCCCGTTTGTTTTCATTTTCTTTTTCTTTCTTTCTTTCTTTTTTTTTTTTTTTCCCACATAGTTACTCCCTGGATAAACTAGAGCCAGGCATAGGCAACCTTCGGCACTCCAAATGTTTTGGACTACACGTCCCATGATGCTTTGTCAGCATTATGGGCGTTAAAGCATTATGGGAGATGTAGTCCAAAACATCTGGAGTGCCGAAGGTTGCCTACCCCTGAATAAGACTATTCTCTTTAAATTATAACGCTGATCATTTCAGGTGTGCCTTGTTATCCTTATTTGCATGTAATCTTAATATATATATTATCCTATTGTCCCATGCCTATCTATAAATCTATATGTAGATCTATATAAATAAACAGGGGTGAAATATATTACCTGTTGTCCCATGTCCCTTATAAAACAAAATGCAAAGGGACATAAATATAGATTCGTAAAGCAGTGAGCCATCTAAGTGATTTATACATTTTAATAATGTACTTTCAGATTTTTCTACTTAAATACCAGAACATGTAAAGCATAAATTTATAAAAAAAAAAAAAAAAAAAACACAATCTACAGTTTATCTACTAAAGTGAGAATTCCAAGTGAATTAAAGGCGAATTTTCAATTTAAAGGATCACGATAGTGTCAGGAAAACAAACCTGTTTTCCTGACACTGTCATTCTTGGGGGACCATCACCCTCAGGGTCCCCATCCCGTGGTGCTGGAGGGGTTAAAACCCCTTCAGCAGCTTATCTTAATCCAGCGCCCAGTGTGACCTCTCCTCCCCTGCTGACGACGTCAGCTCCCGAGTGGAGCGAAATGCAAGAGCCGCACGTGCATTCTAACAGTCCATAGGAAAACTTTTCTCAATGCTTTCCTATGGACGTTCTGCACGCTGGATGCGAATTTCGCATCCAGCGTCGCAGAAGCGCTTCTAGCGGCTGTCAGGAAGACAGCCACTAGAGGTTGGATTAACCCTGCTTTGTAAACATAGCAGTTTCTCTGAAACTACTATGTTTACATGTGAAGGGTTAAAACCTGGGGGACCTGGCACCCAGACGACTTAATTGAGCTGATGTGGCCTGGGTGACTATAGTGTCCCTTTAAGACCAGAGTAGTTGAATGTATAGTATAGCTGAGTTTTTCCAACTTGGCTATGTAGACGCTAAATGTGACCTTTACTTTGAAATCACCTTAAATTCTCACTATAGTGAATAACCTTGATAGTGTCTTCAATACAATGGGGGTTTGGGGATAACTTAATTTCTAGAACAAATTTATTTGTCCATTTTATTGCCTGGATCTGGATTCAGTGAGTTTTATGCCACTAAATGTGGAGTCTTCTTCATTAAAGGAATATCCTCAATGTGTGCTGAGAAAGGGCAGTCATAGTGGAACACTCTCATTACAAATTTGTGTTATTAGTATTAATAAAGTATTGAGATCCCCACATGTTCCTGTGCGCGTTTCTGGACTCTGTGTATAGAAGTATTCATTCCATTTCCGTGGCTACGTTTTTCCAAAATTTGTGGATCCCTCCATGGATGGATAGAGAGAGCCCCAGCATTGAGGTCCTCTGAGCAAGTCATTTTTTTTCTCTCCATACTTTATTTGTAGTTTTAAAAGTATTTTATAGTCCAAGAACTTGCCATGGAAAAGTTGCATCAATAACATGTAAATTTTTTGATACCGTGACATGCCTGAGCTTAAAGGGACACTATAGTCACAAGTGCAGCTACATGTATTTCTTAAAACCACCATCTAGCCCCCCTGAGCCCCTCATGCCTCCCTAAATATAGGAACATCTTACTGTATTCAAGCCAGAAGCTGTAATTCTGCATGCTGTTAGACTCAGGAAAAACAAGCAGTCTGCTGACATGTGATAGCCTGATCCAATCACAGTGCTTCCCCGTAGGATTGGCTGAGACTGACAAGGAGGCAGATCAGGGGCAGAGCCAGCATGATTCAAACACAGCCTTGGCCAATCAGCATCTCGTCATAGAGATGAATTGAATCAGTGAATCTCTATGAGGAAAGTTCAGTGTCTGCATGCAGTGGGAGGAGATACTGAATCACAGGATGCTCGTGCACAGCAGATCTGAGTGTATGGAGGCATGTTATGTCTCCATCAATTCTGAAGTCCCTCTGGTTCACTCTGAGTGACTGCAACTGGAGGTGTTCCTAGCTTTCAATATAAACACTGTATTTTCTCAGAAAATACAGTGTTTACATGAGAGAGGCTGCAGGGAGCTATAGTTCTCACCTGAACAACCTCATTAAGCTGAAGTTGTTCAGGTGACTATAGTGTCCCTTTAAGCTATATTTTTAACAATTGGAATATCCAATTAAGCTGCTGCCGGTGATTTCCACCTCCCGTAACCTGGTTTGGAAACGCCAAAAGTTGATGTTTAGAGAGAGAGATTCTTAATTTTTTGAGGGGGTATATTTGGAGATAAATTTAGTAAATTTGTGTAGAGTAGCAGAATATCAACGGGATGGAAACTGACTTCTTCGTCCTCCACTGTAGTCCTTGTATAGTATATATTGGTCCAATACAGAGTCAAGACTAAAAGTAACATGGATCAAACCTCTCCCGAAATCTCTTGTACTGGTCTGAAACAACTGGAAATGTTCTATGCAATCTGTAGTGATTTGTGTTGCTCTTGATTAAGATCTTAATTTCTCCTGATAGTTTGGACACACTTTCCATTGAGAAATACATTTTACTAGTGAAGCTGGTACCACAACTGGAAGCATTGATACATTGACAAAATAACTTGTCCAAAGTTCTGTCTGCCGCTGTACCTTTCAGAGATGGTTAACCAATTGTGTAAATTCAATTGAGGGTATAGTGACTGGAAGACACATTATAAATTGAATGGAATTTTAATTCGAAGTCTGCATCAATCTTAAATTCCTGTGTTTTGAATCTGAAATAGAGTTACAAGGAGTGGAGCCAGTCGGTGGAGACATGCTTCCATCTCCAAACCTCACTGCTGATTGTCTGCTAATGGGCATGATAATGTTCACAGTTGTGACATTTTTTCTGATTGGTCACTTGCAGTATCCATAAAAGTGGCATATTATCCAATTAACCCGCTTCAATATTGTATTCATAATGACTGCTTATGTGATGACTTTTTTTCTTATTGGTTGATTCTGATCATATATTTAGTTGTTTTTTTTTTTTTCCAAGTCCATACAATTTAAATAAAAAATATTTAATATTCTGCCATCAAAATATCACTATATTGTTAGGAATATACAAACCAGTATTCTGTATTCTCAGGTTATATACAGTATAATCCAAGAGCTAAAATTATATTAAAATAATGGAATAAAACTTTCATGTTTTTATTACTATTGTAGCAGATTACATTTTAAAAGCTTTACAAACTGGAGGAATTCAACATTTTTAGAAATGAAAGAAATAATAAAGCATTATCAAAGTCATTATTTTGGGATTATGCATAGAAATTTGTTTTATCCAAATATGTTTTGTGTATTTGTTAAATAATTCTGTAAGCAGTCGAGTTCACCATAGTCAAGAATAATGTTAATGATTAAGGATTAGGTGAGTGAACTTGCATTGCAACAGTCGACTCCTGTAGAAGAGAAATCTTCACGAGTACCCACTTGTCCCTGCAGGTTGTAGAGGCCATAGAATGCATCATAGTGTATCCATAAAATGGGTTAGAATATACCAGGATACGAATCAGGCTATTGAAACAGGTGGTGCAGTCTGATGTCAGGGCAGGTTGCTCTGGTGTACAGGCTAAAGGTCAAAGCAGGATGTTCTGGTTTGTGTAGGATACAAACTAACGGTGAGGACAGGACTGGCTCGTATACAAGCTAAGAATCGGGAAAGGTTGCTCTGTTGCATATCTAATACAGACTAATAGTCAGGACAGGCATCTCTAAATTGTAGATGGCTACTGGGTGAGGGTCAGAGCAGGTTGTTCTGGTTTGTATAGGATACACACTATGGATTAGGGCAATACAGGCTGCTCCGGTTTGTATAGGATACAGGCTGATGGTTAGAACAGGTGGTTCTGCATTGTGCAGTGGATACAGGCTAAAGGAACAGCCAGGTTTAACTTATCATTGGTAATCAGGTGAAGGTCTGGACAGGTGGCTTTGGTTTATAGCCAATATCAAGCAGAGTTTGTGGAGAATCAGTAAGTGCACATTAGCACAGAAACTTTATGCAAGAAGAATCTGGTTCCTTTGCATAAACTAGCCTTGCCTACGGTAGCTGTGATGGCGTCCTGGATGTGCATCACAAGAGTTAAGATAAAATAATATCACTCCTGTCTTTGTGTGAGATATATAGGATATTAAGGTAGGGCAGCTGCATTATAATTTTAAATTATGTTATTAATATATGTTATGTTAAATTATAATTTATTATATATATATATTTTTTTTTTGCCTTGAATGGATTGGATTAATGCCACTAATGGAGTACAGACCCTCCCTGTGATCTTTTGTCAATTATGGTTATTAAACACAGGCTAATGGGGAGCGTTGGGATTTTATTTAATTAGGATTTAGGAAGTGTCAGGATGCCTACCTTTCACCCAGACAAAGCATTAACAGAGTACTCCAATGTATGTAACATAAGACGATCTGACAATTTCGTTTTTTCCTCTATAGAGTAAAATAACAGCACAGAAAGGCTTGTCAGTTTTTTCTGCCCATATGGCAACAAAGGTATTCAGCTGATCACCACTGTCCCCTTGTCACTTGTTAAAATTAAGGCAGATTTGTATATCTTATGTGCATAATTCAACTCTCTATTGCATGTAGAGTTGGATCCTTGTCACAGTTGGATAGAGAGATCTATGTCTTTGTATGCTAAAACGTGTCCCTGAATTATGATTGTAAGTTTGTGGTTGGTGGTTTTCCCCTTTTCTAATCATTCTGTAAATCTAGAAATGATTTTTATTTTATAGCTTCACTTCCTGAATGCTTAAACTGTGTTCTTTTTATGTCACCAGTAGCATTCACAGTTAGCTGACCTTGAAATTCTCTCACCCATCAATCATGTTGTTATTGGTGGAAGCCAGCTACTATTTAAAAGATAGGTTTTGGTTCCTTGTTGTAGAATGCCATTTTTGCTTACACAATGTAATGTGGCACATTCAAAGTTTATTTATTTCTTCTGCCCTACTTACCTGTGACCCCAGACAAAATCACAGAAAAGCTCCACACCAGAGCATCGTTAAAGATACTTGCAGCTGCTAATGATCTTTGTCAGCCCTTTCCTGTTCTGGACGTTCAAGCAGGAGCAGTGGCAGGTTCTAAAAACAGATGGGGCTTCATCCCAAAGTAAAAGTCTATGACCCCTAAACTGACAGAGCGGTAGAGCTTTATCATGACATATTCCTTTCTTTCTATGCTGTATCCGGTCCTCTAAACCCATGAACTGGGTGCTACTGCTGATCTCTCGGGATTTCAGTTAAATACTAGTCAGAAGCAAATACATGATGGCTGCACAGTCAGATGTTCAATGCAATATAACCATGATATTGATCTAATAGAGGGGTGTGCAGTAAAGTTCTGTTCCTCAGCACCCCTTCGTGACCGTTACCTGGGAGGAATCACCCACTCTCCTCAAGTGACCTGGCAGTGCATAGTACCAGTGGTGTATTTAGGATTTGTGCTGCCCTAGGCAGGACGGTGCTCGGGCACTTCTCCACCCCAATTTAAATTTTCCCCACCCTCTTCCTGTCATGGCCGCACTTTGACTGATAGACGTACACTCACTGACAGACACACACTCTCAAACACACTGACAAACCATGACAGACGCGTACACTCACTGATTTGACTCCGTGACATACACACTCTCACTGTCAGACGCGCATGCACCCATATACACTCACTGAGACACGCGCATAGATTTTTATTTTTTCCCCCCCTAATATCGGCTAAGACCGATTTTATGTGTGTTTGTTCTGTTCATAGTTATGGTTTCATCATCAGTTCTGTGCAGAGCTAGATGATTTGCAGTAGCATGTCTTGTTGGCTACAAACTTGCATTTTTCGACTAGTGTAATGGGAGTTACTGCAAGAGGAGCAGGAGCAAACCGTTCTTGAAAACCTGGAATTATTTGTTACATTTATTAAAATAATTTGGTTACTTTTATTGGCTCTGTTCCTTTTGAATGGACACACTTTTTTAAATAGGAAATGGCTCAGGTCTTTTCATCTTGCTAAAATGCTTTGTGTGAAAAATGTGTTGTATTTATATGTGTATATATGTATATGTGTGTGTGTGTGTATATATATATATATATATAAAAATCATTTTACAAAAAAGTGCAGATTTCCATAGAAATTGACACTTTCATTAACCTTGTTACACCCTTTGGATTTCAAGCAGACGACAAGTAACATTACTTCCTGGTTTGGTTAGCTCAGTGGAGCTCAAGAGGCAGCAATTGCCCAAAGGGCCTGCCTTGTAAAGACTTCTCCATTGAGCTGTATTAAGAAGTCTTTGATTAGACAGCCACAGAAAGTCTGGGTAGGGTTAGAAGGGGAGGGCTTGCAAACAAGAGAACTGCAATTTTTATATTCTGGTTTTTATATAGAACTCCAATGAACAAATACATAATTAAATGCATGCAAGTTTTCTTTTATCTAGAAAACAGTGATATTTATTATTTTTGTATTTGGGCAGTGGAGTGTCCCTTTAAATGGGGAACAATTGCATTAATAAATTGAGGGCACTACCTCCTGTTTGACGGCAATGAGTATTTTATTTTTTATACAGGTTCATGTTCGCCCCAGTTATTGCACCAAGGTAATCAGTTCTTCTGTCGTAGTTCTCTTTTCAGATTGTTTTAACTGCTTTTTTGATGACGTTAACAAGATACGACAAATGAGAAATATTACTAATGAAAAAGGCTCCTTCATAATTTTAAGGATTTTTATGTACTTGCCTGTATGTGTGTCGGTGCGTGTCTGTGGTTGTCGTCTATGTGTCTGCAAGTAGCAATAAGTGTGTAAAGAATTGTGCTGTGGGGCAGGAGTGGTGCTTTAGAAAAGCATCACTAAATTTCTTTTTGGGCTCAAACCACTGATGTCTGTGACCCTTTCAGTGTCCCTGGTATATGGAGCAAATTTATAGCTTCAAAAAGTACCAGGACGTGGCAGCTGCTGATCAGCCAGTCCAGGTCATCCCACTGTTTTCAAAGGTAAAACTGTGGGATGAAAATATTCTGCAAGCTAAATAAAGCAATAACTTCTGCTAGAGATCCTTGTGGCATCATTTGTATTCTAAATGAATTAAGCAACTTGTTGTTCCTTTAGAATTTCGTACAAAGAAAGCTGTGAAATGCTTCATGCATGTTCCTTGCACAGCATGTGAATTGCTGAAGCTATAATGAATTGGGATGAAGGCTGACCGGAGAGCTTCTGGTACTGTAAAATATGCATGTAGATGGTGATCGTTCCTTGAAGTGTTTGAGCTGTGTTAGCAAAATCCCACCGATCGGACTTGCCAGTGGTCGCAGGGAGCGGGATTATCTTTTATCAGGGACTGTCACTAGTGTATATCCTCTCAGATACCTGTATAATTCATGCTCTCCAGCACACTTCAAATGAAAAATCTCCATAAATAAATAAAATTCTTGTTCTCTGATTTCTTCCCAAGCACCATGCATTTAAAGCGTTATCCTTGCCAGCTTAGAACAGAGACCACATACACTTTTAATCTTTTATTAGAACTTTTTGTTTTATTTAATAACAAAATTATGTTTTTTGTTTTTGTTTTTGTCTTTGTTCTGTTTTTTGCGTCTAACCCGTTCACTCACTAAATATATTGTCAGGAATTCAAGGTGAAATCAAATTCAAGGCTAAAAAACCAGACTAGGAAAAAGTCTGCAATGCTGCAGATTTTGGTTTCTTTGACTTAGAATTTGAAGTTTTCCTTAAATTCCCACCTTAATGAATACCCTGTGAAAATCTCATTGCTGACCGACTTACTTTACTATCGTGATAAGCTGCTAGATGAGCTCTACCTGTCACATTTCACTTGACTAATTGTTCTACCTATAATTTTTTATTTTTTTGATTCAGAACCAACATGTCGACTTGAAAAAGCAGCTGACTGACTTGCAAGGTGAGCACAGCAATCTGAAGCTGGAGCATCGAAAAGCTTCAGAGACTCACAATCAGAGGGTCTCCCAACTAGAAAGGGAGAAGGACAATCTAATCACAGGGCTGCAAGGTAATCTTGGTGCATTCGCTCTTCACCTGTAATCGTCTGAGCAGGTTAAGCTTAGTATTTTCATTCACCTGATTTACCAAATTCCAATATTTGTTGGAAGCTAAATAAACCATGCTTGGAGATAGTCTCTAGTGCTCAGTTGTACTTGCATACGCGTAACGTTTATTGTCAGTATCTTGTCCTTTCATCATTGCACCTACTTGAGACGGGTGCAGTTTCTGGTCATACAGTGACAGATGGTAAGTTTTACCATCTAGCATGGAAACCCGGTTGTAAATAGTGTTAATTAAGGGACTCCTATCCTCTTCGGGACAAATGTGGGACACTGTAAACCTTTTGGCAGCCGCTAATTACCAGTTGCTAAACATTCCGTGTTGTATCGTAAAACCTGGAGCTAGTCACTTGCACTCTCGAAAGCTATTTTAATTATAACACACTTGTCACTAAATGATTGCAAAATACATGAACACAAGACCGAAACGTTTCACCAACATGACATCTCTATCTCTACAATATACAATGTTTCAGTGCATCGCCACATGCCTTAGTTGGTTGGCACACCTCTTCTAGCATGATTGCGTTCCACAATTTAGAATGACCATTGTCCTGATTCTTTACAGTTTTCATGTAACATAACATGTTTTCATACTCAAATGGATGGAGGTAAAAGGTTTCTGTAGGTTATAACAACACAAGATGGCAATGTGATGTGAGTGTTGTTTTCAAACCCCAGGCATTTAGCAACTGTATCAGAATTCATTACATTTCGCTTTGTTACATACAGTCGGTACTACTTTTGTTTGCATGTTCAATCCAACGTTTACACATTCATTATGTTTGTAGATACTATTGTCAAACTCAGAGAAGAAAGCAAGCTCCTCAGGAAAGCTCACCAGGATGTCCACTCACAGCTACTCAGTGCTCAGGTGACTGTACATTTTCCTCATACTTGTAATGTTTTTTGATTGTTCAAATATATCAATCAGACCCGACACTGTGACAACAAGTGAGGAGTCTGGGTGAAGTGATGCCCAACAGGGGTGCAATATCTGTTTTACTTGTGGTTCTTGATTGTCTGGCCTTAAGCTGCATCTCAGAATGAATCTACACAGGCACTCAATCAAGAACCACAAGGAAAATAGATATTGTATCCGCGTTGGTCATCACTTCACCCAGACTGGTCACTCCATCCAGAACCTCAGTTCTTAAAGGGAATTTCAAAGACTCTCTCATGAACGAAAGACTTTTGAGATGAAAATGATCACACATATCAACACCAGAAATGAAGGACTTTATGTAGACTCTGGCTTTCACACACACTTAAAGACATACATAAAGGAACAGTACAGCGTTATGAATACAAAAGTGTACACTTTAGTGACCTGTAGCAGTTTAGTAGATACACTCCCATCCGAGTGCCTAAACACGTAGATTTACTTACCTTTACTTCCTCGCCTAGCTGCTGCCTACGCAGCCACCACACCTCCATGGCTGAGATGATCAATATACCAATTATCTCTTTTCTGTGTTCATTTATTATGATACAGAAAGAATGCACTTACAGTAGACTTTCAGGATTAGAAGACCTTAAAGAGAGACTGTGAATTGGGTGTAGAGCAGTGCACAAGTAACCCCAACCAGTCCAGGATTTAGGGATTACCCTGTTGTGTCTAGCGTGTTTTTATTTTTTTCTTTCTTCTAAAAACACCTTTGACACAACTGGGTAATCCCTAATTTCTGGACTGGGTTGGGAACCACTGGTGTAGAGGTACATTGTAATCACTAACTAAAACATATCTATCATTAGTGCTTATGGTTTTGTACTATAACCCTCTGTCACTTTATACAGGGGCACTTGGAAATGAATGATGGCAATAAACATCAATCATTTTTCTTTTACCATTTAACTGTTCTAAATTAACATTTTTTTCTTTAAAAATCTTTTTTTTTTTTGTTTAAATCCGTGATTTGTTACAAAGTTACTCAAGAGAATTGCAAATTGCAACCTAAAGATTATATGCATAATGGAACGACTCTCACTATGTCGCAAAGGGGTCATTGTCGATGTTGTGGATCGGGTTTGTTTATTGTGTTTGCTAACTGCTTCCTGGCAATCTAGGAACATTGTAATCACAGGGGGAAGACAGATAACTAAGCTACCATCGTCACTTGGTAATAAATTGTATGGTTTGTGCTACTGTATATAATTTAACATTTGTGCAGCTAGCTAGAGTGTTAAACATCACATACTTCGCTCCTTTTTAATCTTCGCTCATGTATCTCATCACATGCTAATCTAATTTATGTCAAGTTAGACTTTTACAAAACTGTCATGAAAGCAGTATTGGGATAAAGGAACACTATAACATTAGGTATACAAACCTGTGTTCCTAACACTGTAGTGTCCCTGTCACTAGTTGGATATAGGTGCCCCTCATTTGCAATTAAAAATAAAATGTACTTACCTTTTTCCATCCCTCCACCTCCTACATGATATTGCAGTAGGTGGAGAGATGGAAAAAGGTATCTCCTACTCTGTGATGTGTACAAAGACAAAATCTAGTACATTTACCAGGAGTAGATACAAATGTAGATAAGAATAGCATAATGAATGAATAGATAGCAGCAGACAAAATAGTCTTGCAAAAAAAGCTGAATAAATCCATAGCAGCAAACTAAATAGTTTTAGGGGTATATCCACTTAACGGTGAATAGTGGGAAATGAATAAAGTGCAGACAATAGTTCTAGTAGAATCCACCTGATAGGATGGAGTAAGTGTCCAAATGAGAATAGATACAAATAGCCGCAACAATGTATCGGCAAGATAGTCCAAAAGTCAAAAATGTAACTGCTCGTATGAATGCTGAGCAGAAAATCCCTGCTATGAAAATAGCCAGGGAGCCTGCCTTGAGCTGTATAATCTAGTATCAAAACTAAAATCCCAATCGGATCATAGTATGATGCATAGAATAAAATAAAATACAAGTGTATACAGTCTTACATAAATCAGAGGACTACCAGGACCTGGATAATTTCTTCAGATACACCACCATCAGATGGACTGCTTCTAAAATAGAGAATGCCAAGACATGTCGTACTCTGTTATTGTCTAGTGCAGGGGTAGGCAACCTTTTAGCACTGTGCCGAAATATGATTGTGATGTCCTATTTCTTTAAATTGAGGTGTGCATGTTGCCATATTCTGCTTGTGTTATTTATACTGCATTTGCTTTGTATGGTTGGATTTGTGTGTATATGAGCTATTATATTGTATATGTTCATTAATAGTTTGTGGTATCATGTATAATACCTATGAATTTGGGCTGTGTATGGGGGCTGCTTGTGGAATTGTGTGTGAATGGAAATGTCACACTGTGTATTTGGTAGTGTGTGTATGTGTGGGGGCTGTTTGGGGTATTGCAGGTGAGAGGCTGCATGTGGGGTTGTGTGCATGTATGTGGATTGTTGGTGGTGCTGTGTTTGTGCGGACTGTGTGTGTGTTTGTATTATTTGTATGAGGGGAGGGTTATTCTGCAGCTCTGAGGCTTCCCTGGGTTTTAGTGGGGACCAGGCTGGCCAGGTACAACTCAAGGACAGAAGCTGCAACAGGAAGCTGAGGGCTACTCTACTCCAGTGTGGACTCCCATTCACAAGTGCTGGGAGGAAGTGATCTGAGATCACTTCTTCTACGTGCTGCAATGCACCACCTTTTCGTATTAGCAGATATCTGAAGTTTCACTGGGACTCCTGACAGGCCAGAGCCTGTTTGGCTCTTGTAGCCTTGAGTGCCAAGCAAAGGCACCTCGAGTGCCGTGCATGGCACTAGTGCCGTAGGTTGCCTACCCCTGGTCTAGTGTCTAAGTCTAACAATGGGGACCTAATGCGCAAGCTTCCCCTTGGAAAATATTGTATTAAGTGCTTTCCTAAGGGCTTCTGTGTACCTTGAACGGGTTTTATTCGTTCATTCTGTACGACAGCCATTAGAGGTGGACTTAAACGAACACTATAGCGTTCGGATTAACACTTTGTATTCCAAACACTATAGTGTCCATCTGCCTCTGTCATCATCGTCCCTCTCCCCTCCCTGCCCTTCTGCAGCAATTAATGAAAGAAAACCCACTACACACTTGCCTTATTCCAGCACTGGGGTACCTCGACACTAGGTCTGTCTCCAACGTCATCATGAGGGGAAACCTAGCGTGCATGCGCGGCAAGTGCAATGTGCACATTAGGCCTTCCTCATAGAAAAGTGTGGAATCCATGTTTTCCTATGGGGGTTTGCAAGAAGCAGGACTTTGTGAAACAGCAGGAAGCGCCTCTAATTGTTGTCTGATAGACAGCCACTGGAGGCAATCTTAACACTGCAATGAAAATATTGCCATTTCTCTAAAACTGCAGTGTTTTCAGCTGCAGGTTTAAGGGGACAGGGACACTGCACCCAGACCACTTTAATGAGTTGAAGTAATCTGGGTGACTATAGTGTCCATTTAAGAAAAAAGTAAAAATGATTAAGTGTGCCCTTCCCATCTTACTATTTCCTACTACTTTCCTTGCATCGTATTAATTCTTCTGAAATGCAATTTGCTTCTTCAATTAATAAGTCTCTGGTTGTTTTCTCCTCCATATGTAGCAGTATTGATCTTACACTACATCCACACTCCGACGCTCTTTGAATGCATTCTTTTTACATCTATTGCCTCCCGGACTAAGCACGCCATCATTCATCCCTTCCAATCTTTTTTTTGGATCTCATGCATTCGGTATTCATTGAGAACTCCGTATCTCAAGCCCTGTTTAAATATATAGCAACCAGTAACCTCCAAAAAGATGTGAAAGGCATTGCATTTATTTATTTTTTAGCAATGACTTTATGTACAGGGCATCACTCGTCAATGTATGTCGACATTCTAAGTCTCTGCTAAAAGGAAAGAAAAATATCAAACAAAGACCAAAAAAAAAAAGACATTATTAAAAATAAATGTACTGTTGGCACAATGCTTCTAAATACTATAAATATGCTGTTTTTTGTTGGAGACTTTATTTGTGCCAAAAGGAATAATTTCCTAGTCTGAGAACAGTGAAATGGCTCTCGAAATGTGGGAACGTGGTTTGTGTTTCTTAGTAATACACCGTTTTTTAAAAACCATATTCTCATATAAAATAAGAAAAAAATAAGAAATCCATGCATCCAAATGAATTTACAACATAGTTAACATGGTTTGCCATTCTAAACATCTGATGTCTATTATCTAATATAAGAATTATTAGCCCAACGGGCAGTACCAGTCATCAGTATCTGTACTCCGTATTCACGTTCTGTTTGAATGTTCCATTTCATGTTGCAGTAGAAACATTATTGCATTACCCAGTCATTAAAATGGTCCTATATCGACAGTACGAGGTAAGACGGGTCAAGGGGACTGCTGCCAAGGCAACACATGCCAGTAGTTGACATTTCTGTTTGCATATCTTCAGTACCTGTCTCTATTGCAATATTTGGAGTCCAGGTTGAGTGTGGCTAGGTGTATGAAAGAAATTGCAAGTCATAAAGGTATACCGCAGGTTCACAAGTCCACTATTGCCTAGAAACCCCATTAACAACAAAGATTGCACTAAATAGTTATCGTCCATCTCTTATTGTAGTCTATACCTTCCGCGTGTCCCTATTTAGGAGGTACAGTCCCAATTTTGGGCCCAAATCCCTTGGTCCCTCTTTTAGCTCTATATTGTTGGTGTGTCTGAGTATATAAAAGATCTGCACAGCAATAATTCCCAGTCATGTGTATTAAACCTGTAATAAATATGTTTGGAATTCAGTTTGTGTAAATAAGATACATTGTTCTTGCTATAAAGGTAGGAGGCAGCTTTGTATTCCTGGCAAATATAGTATCCCTTTAATGCTTTTTCATGAAGCCACTCAGGATGAGTTCCAAACGACAATCCTTGGATCTCCGTTATTTGAAAATTCTACTTTTCTAATCATCGGGTCACATCCTGCTCATTGCTTTTTTTTTTTTTTAATTTACCTCAAATTATTATAGGGGAGTTTTATTAATTATCTGAACGATGTAGTTGCTTAAGGTCTCTAACCTCTTCTTATTTCTTAAATTGTGCTAAATAATGGTCTAAGAAGTGATGGCTTTTTTTTCTGCCTAAACTCAACAAAAATGACAAAGTGAAAACTTGTCTATAAAAGCCAAATCTCCCCCAGTGTCTCTGTTAATGTGATCTTCTCTACGTCTGATAGCTTTTAATGCAAGAAAAAGATCTATGCGTTTAGGGATGGGGAAACCGTTGATTGTGATGGTTCTGTTTTTGGAATTTTAATTCACTAATGCCCTTTAAACTATTTTTTTTTCTATTTTTGAGACTCGCCTGTTAACTGTATTTGTTTGATCTCTGACTTAGGTCCAGGTGGATGAATTCCGTCAGCTGAAGAATGCATTGAAGAAAATGCCAAGTTTCAAAGACCATGATGTAGACACAAACAATCAAGTTCTGACATCAGCGAGAAAGGTAGGGCACTCTTAAAATAAAATAAATTATATGTGTGTATGTATGTAAAAGAACACTGATATGTTTAAAGGAGCATTTAGACACAATTCTGAGGTTATCTTTAATGTTGTGTCCAGTTCTATATTGTGGATCGTCACCAGTACGAGTCAGAATGGTATCAAATGTTTTTTTGTTTTGTTTTGTTTTGTTTAAATAAAATAACAAGTATGTTAAGGGATGTTTTTTTATTTTTATTTCTCCTGAACTGGGTTAGGAAAAGGCTTTATACCAAAACATCCTACCATCCTTTTTTCCCAATCCTGAATGTGTTCAGCTTAGCATAGTAAGGTGATTGCACCAAAAAAAAGGCTCTTTACACAATGTAACAACTAAATCTCGTTGCAGTGGTTGTGGTGCAAAGTACCTCTTTAATGTGCTTGAACAGTATATGAAGATTGATGCTGTTTTGTCACTGTTACCTTCTAACGTGTCCTGTGATCTCTATCAATAATAAAATCAGAAGCAATCCATACATGAGGCAAGATCGATGAATCTTCCCCCTCGATACTATATCTCTCCATAATGTAAAGTGGTGTAAAAATTAAAACCTAATAAAAATTAAGCCTGTATAGAACCTATATATATCCGTATAAAAGTCTCTTTCGTGTCTGTTGTGTGCATTGCACATTGAATTGCAGCCAGTGGCTGATCCGGGGGGTGGAGGCGCAACCGGGCAATTGCCCCCCCCCCCCAAGATTCTCCTCTGCCGGCTAATGCAGGGCTGGCATTGTCCAAGTGCCAGCCCTGCAATGTGCCTGTGGAGGGGAGATCAGAGCTCTCCCTCCCCGGTCCGGAGACACTGTGCTGGCAGCTGGCAGCCGGCAGGGGAAGGAGTGAGAGCGGACCCGGGAGCTCAGCCTGCAACTCCTCCGGGTCCTCCTCTCGTGAGCACAGAGCGTTGCCGTGGTTACCACGACAACACTCCAAATCTCGCGAGAACTCTAACCACTGGACCACCAGGGATCCAGAAATGTCCCACCTCCTCCCAGTAAAGGTAAGAAGGGAGGGGGGACAAAATTAATATTTATTTTATTAAATACTTTTTTTTTTAAATTTTATTAAAAAGCCTCCCTACCCTCCTGCCCCCCTCCTTACAAACACTGCCCCCATACACACACTGCCCCACAAACTCTGCCCCACATACAAACTCTGCCCCACATACAAACACATACACACACTGCCCCACATACACCCATACACACACTGCCCCACAAACACTGCCCCATGCACACACTACACACACTGCCCCACAAACACTGCCCCCATACACACACTACACACACTGCCCCCAAACACACACTGCCCACAAACACTGCCCCCATACACACACTACACACACTGCCCCACAAACACTGCCCCCATACACACACTACACACACTGCCCTGCATCCCATACACACACTACACACACTGACTCACAAACACTGCCCCATACACACACACACACCCATTGCCCCCCACACACACTGTACACACTGACACAAACACTGCCCCATACATACACTACACACACTGACCCCCATACACACACAGCCCACAAACAAACACACTGCCCTGCATCCTATACACACACTGACCCACAAACACTGCCCCCCATACACACACTACACACACTGACCCACAAACACTGCCCCCCATACACACACTACACACACTGCCCTGCATCCCATACAGACACTGACCCACAAACACTGCCCCCATGCACATACTGCACAACCATACACACCCTGCCCCACAAACACTGTCCCCATACACACACTGCACACCCATACACACATTGCCACACCATACATACAGTGCCCCACACACTCCTCCAAACACACATACACTGCAAGCCTCACACACACACTGCAACTCTCACACACACTGCCCCACACACAAACTGCAACCCTGACATACACTGCCGCCCTCACCCACTCGCACACACTTCACCACTCACACACACACACACACACTGCACCTTTCACACACACTTCACCCCTAACACATACCACTGCTCCTTTGTCCTATATCCCAGCAGACCCCAGGTAAGTTGTCAAACTGTTCTTAAACAGTTTGACTACTTACTCTGGAATGGGATCCTGGCACTACTGGCACCGTAACTACTACACTGAGCTGTAGTGGTTATTGTGCCTGGATTATTTCTTTAAATAATCTACAAGTGCCCCTCCTGAGATCAGGCTCTGGATCCGCCACTGATTGCAGCACAAGGTGGGGGTGAAGCTAAGGGAGCATTCATTGGGTAATTGATTAAAGCAGTCAGTCTAATGTCTGTCTTATTTATTTTAATTTATATTCTTATTTCTCCTGAAAAGAAAGTGCATTGTCAAGTCACTCGTGAAAGGGAAACTGTGTTTTTTCGTTATAAATACACACAGGGAGTGCTGCATACAATTTATTTGAAGTTCCAAAAAGAAACACACAAAGGGTTTTCTCCTTTGTCAATGCCAAAATGTCAAACGTTTGTTTCTTTTTGGTCCTTCAAATTGTATGCAACACTCCCTGTTCATGTTTAGGATCTAGTTGTGCTACCTTGATTTCTTTATTTTCTGTACTTTGGATTTGGCCTTGATTTGAGCAACAGGGTGCAAGCTTAGCAGAGTTAAGTCTTATTTTTGCTTTTGGGTGCTGCAGCAACCCCCCCTCACCCTCCTCCCCCCTCTATCTCTATGTAACCATAAGAGAGAGTATATATAATCTCAGATTCACCTACAGGAGTCTTATCAAGAACTTTATCAATTTAACAATTTTTTTTTTCCCTACAGTCTTTGCTTGCATCTAAAAAATAACAAACAGTATCTTGGTGCCAGAGACATAGCAAGTTCTTGCCCAAAGGAAACGGAGTTGTAATCGTGTGTGTGTGTGCGCGTTCGTTCGTTTGTTCTCCAGGCAGCTGATTCAGTGACATTTTTCACCTGAATTCTATGTGTTTATGTTTTAGGTTTTTAATGTCAATGAAGCACCGGTTCTGCAGAATAAGAAGCCTGAGGCACTTCTTCACATCCCTGGAAAGACCTCTTTACCCACTAAAAAACCTCAACCCAGTGAAATTCAGTCTCCATCAAAAAACAACTCGGTGCCTTCGTCACTGAACTTACTTCCCCCCAGGCCGCAGACTTTAAACACAAGTGAAAGTCACCTGATCAGAGTCATCAGGACAGTTAACCTACAAAATGATAAGAAGGTAGTTTTTCTGATTTAACCATGTTGTGTAGCAGAATGCTTTTATTTGCCCCTGCACATACATGGTGATATGTTCTTTGTTTGTTTTTTTAATTAATACTTATTTTATTTTTTTATTCTTTCTTCCCTTTCCCTTTCCAAATTTGGAGTAATGTCTGAGGCAATTTTCGTGATCGAATTATTGTATTAAGCCTGTGGTATACCATGAACCCTGCTGCTGTCTCTTTTAAAAATCTGATGTTTTTTTATTTTATTTTTTTAAATTTAATATTTTTGCTGTGCACAAGATTAGTACAGACGCTTTCGAGGTACCCCGACGGCAATCCTCCAGCATATCAACATAGATTACAAGTTGGGTATAGAATTAGACCGGCACAGTTATATAATAGGATACAAGTCGAGAAGCTGTCTGGTCGGCACCACCCAGCCACTGTTTCGGATACAGGCTAGCTGCGGACTAATAATGGTGAGCGGGTGACTAGGAGACCAGCCAGGGTAGGTTAACAGGCTAAGCTACACAAATGCAAGAAACAAAAATTGCTTTCTACATTATCAGCATGACATCCAGTGTGGCTATATAGAGGCCTCTGGCTTGAGGGTTACCACTCAGTTATGAGAATAAGCAGTGCACTGCCGAACTAAAGCTAGTCTGGTGAGGTCTTGTGGCTAAAATAGAGGGTCATGACCTTATTCTACAAGCAAGAAAGACTATATGTGTATGTTATGGTAGGCATATACTTTAGTCCAGATTAGTAGAAGAGCATCTTGCGGGTGTATTCGGGAAGTCTGTGAGGGTGTCCGGCGTTCGGCATCTGGAGAGTAGACAGTCCCTTGCACAATGTGTTTTCACCTGATCCCTTGGTTGAGTGTCACTCTGCAGTTGTGTGCAAGTCCCGTGAATTCTGCCCAGTTGTGAATTATTTGTGTGATGTTCCTCTGTTCGCAGCCGGTGTCGTATGGAGCAGCGTTTGGGGGGGTTAGTGCAGCATCGAGGAGGTGAGGCAATCCTCCAGCCCCGGTGCTGTGTGTGAGCTGGTACCCCGTTGCCATGAGCCAGTGAGGTCTAGGGTCTTCTCTGCCGGGTCTTGCGGTTAGTTGCTGTCTGTTGGCGCTTCTGCACCTGTGTGGGATTTGGCCCTTGTTGCTCTCTGACCGGGTGGGCATCTTGGGAGGATGGCTGAGGTTTGGGAACGTTTTATGCCCAGAGGTGGTTTCCCAGTCCTCCTCTCTGTGCACACATGGTCCCGTACAGTCAGGATAGGGGTAGTCGGAGCTGGTCCAATACGGGTCAGCAGCTTGGCTCAGAATTGGTCGAAGATAGCGTCAACAGAGTCTTTTACTGTGTTGCAGTGGTCTGACAGATCATGCTGCTGCATGTGTGTGCCGGCCCGAATCTGGGTGTGATGCGTCCGCCATTTTGGAGACCTCCATGCCCGTGTAGTTTGTGAGGCCTGCCATGTCCTCCGTGAGTTTATGGTGAGAGGTGCTCCTCTTGGTGGGGACCGGGATATCCCCCAAAGGAGGGAGGGAGGGCGTCTTGCTAGTTTGTGGCTTGTAGCAGTAGGGGGAAAGCGGCCGTCTTTCCCCTCCGCTGTCTCCATTAGGCCTCTACTTGCTGCAGCAGTTCCTGGTGGTTCTGGGCATTGATTTTGGTGTCTGCAGGTACCTGCGCGCTTCCCCCATCCATGTAACATCGTTACAGGAGGTTTCAAGCTATGCAGCCCGAGTGATTTTCGAGAGATAAGCCCGTGCAGCAGGATCTCAGGCAAGGCACAACCTGTCAGCTTTCTGGCTTGGCTCCGCCCCCTCCCCCCACCCATGTCCTTCTCCTACACATAAGTCTGTTAGCCCATCTATAGACTGCGTATCGGACACATTGAATTTCCTTAACAATCACAGAATGCCATGTAAAATATACAGGAGAGCATTAATGGGGCTAACAGTAATTCAATTTCCATTCCACATAGATGTAGGTCACCTTAGCAGGCACTTAAGACCTATAGATATCACACCTTGATATCTCTTGAGAATTGACTTTATTAAATCTTTCATCCATGAATCGTGTTGTTTTTTAATTTATACACTGTGCTTGCAGATAGGGGAATATACAAATTAATTATTCTGTATATGTCTTCCGTTCTCTATTTCTCACTTTATAAAAGTGTTTAATTTCATGGTAAATGTTTACTTTGAAAGCAAGCAAGGTATAACCTGGAATCTTTTTCGATCAGTCAGGAGGGTGCTGATCATATTTGAACTTGTGTCCCAGCATAAAACAGATGTGAAGACTTCTCACAGAGAAGAACTGGTTGGCATTGGTTTGGATGTGAGATCACTAGTATTAATCTCCTGAAAGTGGGACCCTCTCACTATTGCATTTGAGGTACATTTAGCTCTTTTATGGGTGAACGGGGGAGCCTGGAATATAAATAGTTTTTAGTTGAAGTCATGTTTGTCATAACAGGTGCATTTTAAACACTCCTTCCCCCCCCATACACACATTGCCCCCCATACACACATTACACACATTGCCCCCCATACACACATTACACACACTGCCCCCCATACACACATTACCACACTGCCCCACATACACATACACACACTGCCCCCATACACACATTACACACACTGCCCCCATACACACACTACACACACTGCCCCCTACACACACTACACACACTGCCCCCTACACACACACTACACACCCTCATACACACACTACACACACCCCCATACACATACTACACACACTCCTCCACATACACTACCTACACCTCCACACACACACACTGCCCACAAACACCCTCGCACTCCTGCCCCCTACACACACATTTAACTGCCCCCCCATACACACACTACACACATACCTGCCCCCATACACATACACACACACTGCCCCACACACACTGCCCCTTATACACACACTGCCCCCTACACACACTGCCCCCTTATACACACACTACACACACTGCCCCCCATACACACACTGCCCCCACACACACACAACACTGCCCACACACATACACTGTCCCCACACACACATACACTGCCCCCATACAAACATACTTGCCCCCATACACACAGCCCCCCAATACACACTACCCCCACACACACATCACACCACACACACATACACTGCCCCCATACACACATCACACACTGCCCCTAACACACTACACACACTGCCCTATACACACACTGCCCCATACACACACTACACACACTGCCCCCATACACACACACTGCCCCCACACACTGCCTCCTATACACACACTGCCCCCCATACACACACACACTGCCCCCTACACACACTGCCCCCATACACATACTACACACACTTCCCCATACACACTACCTCCAATACACACACTGCCCCCCATACACTGCCTGCCCCCATACACACACTGGCCCCCATACACAAACTACACACACTGGCCCCCATACACACACTGCAACACATACACTGCAACTCACACACACACACACTGCCCCACACATACACTGCCCCCTAACACACACACTGCAACCCTGACATACACTGCCGCACTCACGCACTCGCACACACACACACTGCAGCTCTCACACACACACACACACTGTACCTTTCACACACACTTCACCCCTAACACTGCTCCTATGCCCTATATCTCAGCAGACCCCAGGTAAGTTGTCAAACTGTTCTAAAATGGTTTGACTACTTACTCTGGGATGGGATCCTGGCACTACGGGCGCCATAACTACTACACTGAGCTGTAGTGGTTATTGTGCCTGGATTATTTCTTTAATCTACAAGTGCCCCTCCCGAGATCAGGCTCTGGATCCGCCACTGGTTGAACAGTGATGTCATTTTCCATGAGCCCCTGAATGATGAGCATGCGTATTCGCAGGCAGCACGCAGCACGCAGGGGAAGAAGATCAAACTTGGATACTACTGTGTGCCTTTATATCTGACTGCAATATCAGGCTGTTTTGGTAATACAGAAATGGTACAGGGATGGTAACTACTGACAATAAGGATTGTGCTCTGTTTAGTATTTGACATGGTATTTTAAAAGCGGCAAACCGAACTCTGTAGATCTGAGCAACTTTGCCTTGGTGGCTGTAGGGGCTTCCCAAACACAGAAGTAATCCCACCATCTGCAGGCCACTGGAAGGAGAAGATGAATCCCAGGGAGCTTAACAGGGTAGTATTTAAATTCTTTCATTTTGGAACAAAGCCATGAATCAGAAGAAAACCTCCAGGACACAGGAGGTGCCTTTTTCTTCTTTTAGTCTAAATGAGGTTGATTGTCATTTTGCTCGGTTTCTAACACTGTGCCATCCCACATGGAACGGGTTGGTGACAGTGATGCATTATAATTACATGCTTGTTGAGAGTACAAAGTATATTTTGTTGCACACCACTATACCTGTATGTACAAGGCTTGAAATATTTGTATCCATTTGAAAGGTTGCTAGGCACCTGTGGGTTTCTTCTTGTTTTAAAGTGACAGTACAATAAATCATGGATAGTCTATACACAGACCTGTAGTTATTTGTCTATTTTAAAAGTAGCCAAGTGCAAACGGTTCACTATATCGTTTTAAAGTGCTGCTATAATGGAGGTGCCACATATTTTGAACTCGTTCTGTCTGTTTTACGAGCTGTCAAGCGGCTATTGTTTGCTTCATTCTTTTAAAGTGACAGTATGATAAATTAGTCAAGCTTCTCGTTCCTAGTTCCACAAGCCAAGTACAACTCTTGTTATTAGCAATAGGAGTTTGGTTGGTAAAAATGTTATCATCGCTTTTGATACCAGATATATAATTGCTGCTCTAGTGATCGATCATTGATCTGACCATATATTTTTAAAATGTACAAACTCTAAGCATAATGCAAAATCAGACGTGTCTTTTGGGGGCGGTGGATGAAAGCATCAACTTGTGTAAAACATGTTGTTATTTAACTCTGATAATACTGAGAGCAGGTAGGTAAAGGCTTATTTGACAACAAATGTAGTAATACATTTCACTCAATGCATTTCACTGCGCTCGGCTGAAATTCTATTCTGTATAATTGGGCACAATGTTATTTTTGAATGACTGTTGTCTAATCTCTAGCTAAGCACTAAATTCTGTACAACCAGCAGTAAATAAAATCACTCCTCCCCCCCTATATTCCAACCAGTTTCTCTTATTTCTCATTATCTATGCAATCTGCTATTACATTGCACAAATCATAATTTATGCCTTATATTTACAGTGTAAATCAAGGTCAGGTAAATGCAAACATTTAGCCTCAAGTGAGCCACTATTCCCATGATCCATTGCCAGCCAGAATGCAGTTACGTGGCTGTCTGAGTTCAAGTAGATATTATAGACCCTCGTATCCGAGTGTTAACCTTTCTCCTGCTTTGTAAATACGGTTAAGCTGATCGTATCTTTATATATATTTTCCATCGTAATATTGATATGTAAGAACAATTACTGTGGTCCTGAGATACTGTGATTCTTTTGGTTTTTTGCTTATAAAGAAAGAAGAGAAAGCAGTGGTACCACAAGTACAGCAGAACAAGGTGCCACAGCAGAAACCACAGGACAAGGAGCAACAACCCAACAAGGTTCCTGAGAAGAAAGATGTCCCACATCCTGTTGTCTTGAATAATCCAAAGCCTATAGTTAGCTCCCTGACTGTCAAGAAGCCGGTGCCTATTCAGAGGTATGCATTATTTTTATCCACTGTGCGTTGATTCAATCTTTCGTGCTGTGTAATCCCTTCATTGCCTGTTCGACCACACACTGAAATGATTTTAGGTTTCTTACTTCATTCTAGAAAGCATTTGCTAAAAGGATAATTGCGCTTACTGTTCTCTTTCTTTCTCTGAAAAAGCTGACAATACTTCATGATCATACATTTTAATTGCATTTGGAGATGTGGTGCTGTGACGGTGGAACATTTTGCGTTAACCATCAGTTCTGCTATTGTTAAAATGACTTTTAGATGTGTTTTTCTTTTGTTTGTTTTTTTTTTTTTTTTTAAAGCCGGCAGTAAATTGGGGATTATACTTTAGTAGTTAGTGGACACAGTGGTATCATTAAATCGCTATTTTTACACCTAGGTTCTGGTGAAGAAGAAGGCTCATTTTCATCGATTGCATGTGCAGCTATTTGCAAATATTCCCAACATTGCACATAAGTTGGCTAAAGGGACACTGTAGTCACTGTAAATGCTTAATCTCATTGAAGTGGTTTTAGTATACGGAGTCCCCAGGTGCCGTCCTTCTATTCAGCATTGAACTGTCTTTAATGTTTTCATCCTAAGCAACAGTCCATCCCCTCTGTGCTGCTAAAGCTAATCTGGAAACATTACTCTGGGTGACAATGATTGGCTGATAGTGTCAGCTGACCGCCTTCAACCTAGTGTCAGCTGACCGCTTTCTCTTATCGCTGGTATGAACTTGTATGACTAAGGAAGAGTTAAACCTCTGGCTTAGCTATACCTCCAGTGGGGGCTGGGCTTTGGATGGTCATTGATCAACACTCGCTGTTAAAGTGCTCAAAAATTATTTGAGTGGGGGACAGTGCCAATTTAATGAGATGAAATGGCCATATTGCCTATAGTGTCCCTTTAAGAACAATACTGTCTGTATTTGCAATACACTTTGCCTCAAAATATGATGACCATTCTTGGTGCCAGAAAGAAATGAATTAGTAAGCAATGCAGAACTCGGGAGATTTCCAGAATGCATTATCCAATTCATGTTTAGTAGACACGGGTGGCCATAGTAAGTCTGACAGAAAACTGTAATGCCGTGAATACGTGGAAATTCCCCCCAAAAAAATTCTGAAAATACATCCACTTTTATTAGCGCCACTCAGTACTGTAGATAAGAATTATTTGGTAGCAACATCAGCTCTATACGTAAAGGTTTTTGTTTGGTATTTACTTTATTCAGTCAGTTTTTAGTTCAGATTACATATATCAGAGTCATCAAAGAAAGACTTTGTATGTTTAATAGATATAATTATTTATTAAATTTTTTTATTTTATTATATTGAGAGAAATGAGATAAAGTACATCACTGTGAATCAGGTTAGGTTATAGCAATACTGCAATACCATTCAGAGGTTCTGAAGGCATTGTATTAAACCACGAGGTCACAATTTTTCCCAAACCTTCAGATTAATTATTTTTCCCAAGTTCATTTTTTTTTTATCTTTATGTATCTTTTATATAACATTATAAATTTCTGGGTTTAGAGTTCCAATAAGCATTAGGATAGTGAAGACCGTGAACCCCTTTAGTGTAGATAGTTAAGGGTTAGGATTAGTGTAAACGTTACGATGATATAGGAGTTAAGGTTTAGGGTTAGTGAGTTGGTATATGGTTAAAGGTTAACGGTTGGGATTAGTGGTAGGACATTTTAGGGGATAAGGTTTAGGGTCAGTATGTCAAGGTAGTTTAGGTGTTAAGGCGACTTTTTCACTTACAGCCGCTGATTGAGCCACTTCGGTGTTTAAATCCCAGACTAGGCCTAAGAAAAGGCCCCACACTGCATGGAGGTGAACCGCACATTTATTCCCTGTTCATTACAACATGACTATCAGTGCAGTACATGAAGTATGCATGAGCGTCCGCAGGAATTTTCCCGGGGGGAGGGGGAGCATAATTGTAATGACATCAATGCTTGAACCCTTTTTGCAGAACTGGACAGAACTGGAATTTTATATATTTCCTTTTCTAATCCAAAATATTGGTTATGTCAGTGTAAATAATTTAATTATACAGTAAGCATACTCCCATCCATACACAGAAAATCTCACTGGCACAAGCAGATGGACAAATCTCATTGATACACAAACTAATAGACATAAAAGTTCACTGATACACACAAATAGGCTCACTGACAGACAATCTCGCTGACGCACACAAACTTAGTACAAACTAGAACACTCACACAAGGTTGCTACAGACAAACTCATTGGTGTACAAGCACAAACTTACTACAGACAAGCTTACTGTCTCACACACACACGCTCACTACAGACAAACTCACTGACACACACTCACGACAGACAAGTTTACTGTCACACACCTGCTCCCTCCAGACAAGCTCACTGATACACTGGTGGTCACTACAAACTCACACACACACACACACACACACATTCTCACTACAGAAAAGCTCGCTGACACACATGCTCACTACAGACAAACTCACACACACACACAAGCTCACAGACACATTTACACATGCTCACTACAGACACGCTTTCTGACACACGCATGCTTACCAAAGAAAATCTCACTGACACACATGGTCATTAAAGACAAACTCACCGACACACATAAGCTCACTACAGAAAAGCTCACTGACACACATGCTCACTACAGACGACAGGCTCACTACTGAAAAGCTAGCTGGCACACAAGCTCGCTTACACATAAGCTCACTGACACACACATGCTCACTACAAACTCACAAACAAGTTCACTAGACAAGCTCACTGACACACACATGCTCATTACGACAAGCTGACCCATATGCTGACTACACAGAAGCTCGCTCACTATCACACACACGCTCACTATCACACACCCCCAAAATCAATCACGGTCATGGGCCGAAGCCTACCTGTCACAGAAGGCTGTGGGAGACTGGGAGCACTGGGAGATGAAGTCTATCTTTTTCCTTCCGGCGTGTGGGTACAGGGGGCGGAGCTTGTGAGGGGTGGTGCTTGCGTGTGGAAATGCAGGGGCGGAGCATAAAGTTGGTGATTCGGAAGGGAGCCTCATAGTGCTCCCTATGGCAACCGACATCCAGCACCTCCCTCCTTCTTTACCTCGGACTGAGCTGTCACAATCAGAGGGAAAATTGCCTGTGGGGACGGGGCATGTTGAAAAATCCAGGGGGGAGCAAGTGCCCCCTCTTGGGCCCCCCCATGCGCACGCCCATGGATGTGTGTATTTATTCTGGTGGTGACATGGTAGGTAGAGCGATCATGTACCTTTAAATTGCTGTGCTTTAATTTACTGGCACATCATGTCCTGTTCCTGATTTTAGTCATCTTTGACAGGGTAGTCATTATTTCCCAAAGAGAGAATTTCAGGATACATTATTGATGAACATATTAACTATACACCTGTATGCATTGTATTTCCTCTCGACATTTGTGGAGTTGAAGATCAATGCAACTTAACACAATCCAGTTTCCACATAGGAGGCAGTGTTGTGCTTCTAATTCCCAGCTGTTACAGCAGCATTGTATCTTTACCTACTGATGCAACAAAGTTTTTATTTTAAAAATGTTTTTTAGATGTGGAAACTGGAATTAAAAAGCGGGAGATGCGTATCATTGTGTTTTTGGTGAAAGGGTTATTGATCATCTTATTTTTCAATTTATTTATTTATTTTTTCCTTTTGGTCTCTGCACGAAGTCAGTCAACAGAACAACTCAACCCTTTAGGGATCTACCAAATTTGCTGTGCAATCTCTGCTCAAGAATAAAACATTGCAAAATAAACATGGCTTCTTCCTCTTTATTTCAGACTTTTTTTTTTATTTTTTTTTATTTTTTTTTTATAACCAGTCTTCCAATTAACTGGTACATTTTGAAAGCTGGGAATAAAGGTTCTTCATACAGCCACGGGTTAATTTGTGCCAATTGATAATCTAGTAAATGTTGTACACTGGAAATCCGTATAAAGTTGTTTTTTTTTTTTTATTGACAAAGTGGAGACAAAATCAGAAACCTTTAATGCTTTTTAATTAATTAATTTTTCTGTTAATTATTCAGCTTGTGGAGGTCTCTTTGGGGCATTCCGTGTGGATATGATTGAGTTGAATAGCTGGACTAGTTCTTTGACGTCTATATTGCATGTCTTGCTGTGTGCTTTTATAACACAAATAAAGGAGGTGCTCTCTTTTCATGTAATTTGTAAAACAGAATTGTGCTGCAGAAATTCAAATGCTTTCATGGGTCTTGCTAGAAAAAAAAAAAAAAAAATCCTTCCTCTTGTATCTTGCTGGTTTCTGACCTCGAAATTTCAAAGCTATCCACAGTTTTTATTTCTGTATTTTATATGTTGAATATGTCGTTCACTAGTAAATGAAATATTTTAATGCGTAAATCAAAACACATCCTTTTTAAAAAAAAATTTTTTAATTTAAAATAAGATTGTACTTATTATAACCCTTTTGCATATTATTTTATATATATTCTATATATACATACATACACACAAGTGTAGTGGCACTCACCCTTTCAATAGATGTGTAGAAAAATGCCTCGGTGCAATCCCACGCTGGATATGTACAACAATTGAAGAAGAGATGCACTCACAGGTCTTGTAAAAAATCGCTATTATTTATTATCAAAACAACATAAATTCGATCGACGTTTCGACCTCTTCAGGTCTTCCTCAAGATCAATATACAAACATAAATAACAGAAATATAAAGGTAACATAGGAGGAGTTACTCACCAATTACAGTGTGCACCAGTTTCCAATCGTCCGAACCCGGAAGTGGGTACAGAGCGTCAGGTGACGTGTGGGCGCAGCCATAACTGTGACGTGGTTGCTAGGAAGCAAGTAAACTACCACCGAGCAAGTGCATACTAATAGTGAAACAGTTCGGCCGTGTCAGAGAGTAGACTGTGTGATGTATTAAGAGGGCAAATAGCCCAATGAAGTGTGGAAATTCTAATAAATAAAGAATTTCATAGTGTGGAGACTATTAAGAAGTGAACATTGGCAGTGTAGACTGAAGTCCAATTTTATAGGGACAATTGCGGTGGTATCTATCCACTGAAGGATCAACTCCACTTAAAGTGACCATACCCATGTGAATATAATACTATATCATGCACCCAATAGATATAATAAAAAGAGAAATAGACAAACTATAACATGAATAATTACATAAAGCATAACATGGAAAAAGATTATATAGAATATTCCATATCACAGAATGTATATATTATACAAAAACCTAAGTTCACAATTCTTAGAGAGAACCATAATTTAGATCTCTAAGCAAGCAGTATAGAGGCTGAATACTGTAACGAGGTATATAGCTTTATAGGCTCAATTGATCAGAACACAAGGAAATGAATTAGAAACTAATCCGCATATTAGGCATAGTTTTCGAACCCATTCAACTGGATATAGCCAATTCAAATAAATAATAGAACAACTGTTCTAGGGCAGAGAGAGGATATTGAAAAGGTTGTATGTATTATGGCTAATAAATGACAATAGCTAAATCTGGCTATATATAATGGTACTAGATGATGCAATTGGGTCCATCCAGATAGAAATATAGCCATACAAAAAGAGATGGAGATTAACAAGCAATCTATATACACTAAACTGTACAACTAAAGGAGCTCACTAACCTAAAATCAAACCACTAAGGCAAAAAAGACATATAGTATCAGAGAAAGACTGAGTAGACGATATTTTCATTCAACCCTCTTGGAGTTACTGTATCAAGTTGGTATGTCCATTTTTTGCTTCGCGTTGAAGTAGCATCTTCGATCTGTCACCAGCCCTTGGAGGAGGCGGGATGTGATCAATTGCTGTAAAACGTAACGAGGGTAGTCTATGGGACAGAGCCAAAAAGTGTTTGGCTATCGGTTTGTCACTGTAATTGCCCCGGTAAGCGGTGGTGATGGTTGACCGATGTCCACGTATCCTGTCCCTTAAAGTAAGATTAGTTTTACTTACATAGGATAGTCCACATGGGCAGGTGATGAGATAGATTACATGGTCCGTGGTACATGTTATATAATGTTTGATGTTGATTCTTTTGCCACTATGGGGATGTGTGAAAGACTTGCCGCTAACCATGTGGCTACAAGTCACGCATCCACTACATTTGTAGCATCCTTTTCTACTAATATTTGGTGTTAGTTGGTAACAGTGAAGTGGGTCATTTCTGACCAAGATATCTTTGAGACTTCTGTTCCTTTTGTAGCTAAAGATCGGCCGTTCTCGAAAAAATTCTAGGAAGCTGTTTATCTGATTGTAGTAATCCCCAGTTCTTGTTAACAGAATGTTTCAATGTGGAGGTACCTGTATGAAATGTCAGGGGAAGGAAAATCCTAGATGTTGATGCTATATTAGTTTTGGCTACTTCATTGGTTTCAGATTCCCATATTTCAATTATATAAAAAGAAAAAGAAAAAAACAAATACAAACGCAAGAAATACAAATGCACCTAACCAACATAGTGGTAGGAATATGCACAGGTACTTAACTTGGTATGAGATGAATGCAGCTTCCCAAGAGGTTTCCCCCAAACGAACCTCAAATACAGATATGTAAATGGACAAAATAGGGATACAGCTGAATGACTAAAGAACATAAGAATACATAGTACATAGTGAAGTACCGTCACAATAATAAAATATAAACTTCAATGATTGCACTCACAAAATAATGATGGATAATGCGCCTTTAAGCCCTCAAGGGCTGCAATGGTATTCACCCTCCACGAATAGGTTGCTCTGTCTTCCAAGAAGTGGGAGTATGCCAGTGAAGTATAAAAAAATCTTTTTATTTAAGGCACTAATAAGCCTATATCAAAAATCAATAGTTAAAATATACAAATAGTACTGCATCTAACGCGTTTCGTCCATACAAATTGGACTTCATCAGAGAAAATTTTTTGCAGTATACACAATATGTAAAATACAAAGCATGCATAATCCCACCCCCAACAGAGTCCCTTAAATATAACCAGTCCGATTGTTGATTGGAGAGTTCCTTCATAGACAGCCCCTCTTCAATAAAATCAATATTTTTCAGGTGATCGCCACCTTCAAATTCGCGGCTAAAAAACAGCTGGTAGTCCGTCCGGTAATGTTATGCGTTCCAAATCACAACTTCCGGTTGCGTTCCACACATGCATTTCCGGCGGCGAATAACCACGCACGTCACAGCCACTGACGTTGCGTTCCAAGACCGGACCCATGCGTTCCAAACGACCAGCCCTTTGAATTGCTAAGAAGACTAAAAAGAGCAGTCTTAGAATAATCTGAACATTGATATAACCATTCTCATAATACAAATTAGACCACCATCAGATTTGAAAAAAGGACTACAATCCTCTGCCTCAAAAAACGAGATATTAAATAGAAGTCATGAATCTGTTAACTAATAATAATAAAAATATAATAAATATAAAATTAGAAATAAAAATAAAATTAAAAATGAAAAAAACGAAAAAAACTAATGAAAATAATACTAAAATAAATATAATAATAAGAATAAATTAAATATAATAATAAATATGAATAAAAATAAAAATAAATATAAAAAATATATATCTATATAGCTCTTTTTAGTCTTCTTAGCAATTCAAAGGGCTGGTCGTTTGGAACGCATGGGTCCGGTCTTGGAACGCAACGTCAGTGGCTGTGACGTGCGTGGTTATTCGCCGCCGGAAATGCATGTGTGGAACGCAACCGGAAGTTGTGATTTGGAACGCATAACATTACCGGACGGACTACCAGCTGTTTTTTAGCCGCGAATTTGAAGGTGGCGATCACCTGGAAAATATTGATTTTATTGAAGAGGGGCTGTCTATGAAGGAACTCTCCAATCAACAATCGGACTGGTTATATTTAAGGGACTCTGTTGGGGGTGAGATTATGCATGCTTTGTATTTTACATATTGTGTATACTGCAAAAAATTTTCTCTGAAGTCCAATTTGTATGGACGAAACGCGTTAGATGCAGTACTATTTGTATATTTTAACTATTGATTTTTGATATAGGCTTATTAGTGCCTTTAATAAAAAGATTTTTTTATACTTCACTGGCATACTCCCACTTCTTGGAAGACAGAGCAACCTATTCGTGGAGGGTGAATACCATTGCAGCCCTTGAGGGCTTAAAGGCGCATTATCCATCATTATTTTGTGAGTGCAATCATTGAAGTTTACATTTTATTATTGTGACGGTACTTCACTATGTACTATGTATTCTTATGTTTTTTTAGTCATTCAGCTGTATCCCTATTTTGTCCATTTACATATCCCATATTTCAATGGCACGAATCTGGGCTTTCTGAAGGGTCTGGACGTGGTATACCCTTGCCCTGAATCTGTTCCACATTTGTTGGAACTGGATGTCGCGATTTTCAGAAATGCTGTTATATCTGAGAACTCTGAGGAATTGAGATATGGGTAGTGATGCCTTAAATTGTTTAGGATGGAAACTCGAGGCCATCAATAGTGTATTACGATCTGTCTCTTTGCGGTATAACATGAACTCCAATTTTCCAAGATGTTTATAAATAGTCACATCCAAGAATTGTATTGACTGGGTATCATACTGCATACTCAATTTCACAGAGGTAGGTGCAAGATTAATCTCACTTAACATGTTGTTTAGTGTCTCCATGGTGCCTGTCCATATTAAGAATGTCATCCACAAAGCGATGATAATGTTGGATAGAATCTCCAAATTTCTGCAGGATGTATTTATTCTCAAACATATACATAAAAGCGTTGGCGTATGAGGGCGCCATCGCCGCTCCCATCGCTGTCCCCGAGAGTTGTAAGAAAAATTGTTTTTCAAATTTAAAATAATTGCAAGTCAGAGCAATGTGTAGGAACTCTGATAAGAATTCAATAGGCGGTCCTGTGTATACTGTGGATTCACTCAAAACCATTCTAAGAGCCTGTAAGCCTTCTTGATGGGGTATGATCGTATAGAGGCACTGTACATCTAAGGTGACAAGTATTGACGATTCCTCAATCATAGGTGATACCTTGATTTTGTTAATAAAATCCTGTGTATCCCGTAAACATGTGGGAAGTGCCACTACACTTTTTTTAATAAAAAAATCAACGTATTTAGCCACTGGTTCCAGTAAACTGTCATTTGCCGTCACAATAGGTCGTCCTGGTGGAGTGATGGGATCCTTGTGGATCTTGGGCAAAGTATATAGTACAGGGTGTTTGGGATATTCAACAAATAGAAATTCACATCCAGCTGAGGAAGCCTTCACGGCGAAACGCGTCCTGGGAATATTGTGAGCAAAAAGACTTTTGAATTACTGGACTTTTTATGCCATTATAGTGTTTTTTATATATATATATATATATATATATATATATATATATATATATATATATATTTTATATTTATATTGTGTATATATAGTCAATAAAGTTTATATTTTTGATATACACTATTGGCATTTTCCTGCTATTTACAAAGAAGGAGTGTGGTCCTTAATCCACATAAGCTATTGGATCAGAGCCGATGTGGATAGCTCTGGGTTTGTAAGTACCCTATTTTCCCTTACTATATAATATACATCAAGCTTACGTTATTGCACCAGAGGTATTTTCCCTTATACATTCCAGAATACAAGAAAGGAAGAGTTAAAAGAAGGGATAAGAGTCGCCTCTACGGACTCTGAAAGTGCTTCTATTGAGCTATACCCCTCTAGCTCCTAAAAGTGTGAGTGGGCCCTTTGTATATTTCTACCACATCTTTCATCATTACAGATTTGCACTATGTTTGGATTTTTCTGTTTATGTTTTTAGGGAATTCCTATAAAGAATTATTGTGAATTATATACACAGAAGGTACATTTTCATCTTTCTGGTTTTTATCACTTGGTATTATTTCTCCACTTTGGTTATCCATTTATATAGCGCTTCACCCATACACTGGTTCTACTTCATTTTTGAAAAATAGAAATTGAGCTGTTTTATCATCCAGGTATCCACTAAGAATACCAAGATCAATCTGATTCTTGATTTTAGTTTGAAATTTTTTCACCGGGTCAAACGTAAGTTTCATATATGTGGTATGATCATAGAGTTGTCGTAGTATTTCCGTCCGGTAATCTTGATATGATTGAGTCACGGTCACTCCGCTCTTATCAGCAGCATGTATGACAATGTTGGTATCATGGCTAAGATCTTGTAAGGCTTTCATCTCACCCGGGGTTAAGTTGGAATGGTATTTAGGTGGATTTTTTACCATACACTCTGTCTCTGCTTTCACGGTCTGGATAAAAGTCTTAATAGAGGCATTAGGGGTACGTATATCTTTCTTTTGTTTCCTGTAGAGTGGTGATGTCAATTTCGGTATCGAATCTTTCATAATTTCATTCAAATAGTGTCCTCTGGGTTTTATACATCTCAACTTCTTGTTGAAAAGAGTCCGCCTTGGAGACGGGAACAAATGAGAGCCCTTTATTCAACAGAGAGTGATGGTCAATAGTCAATATTTTATTAGAGAAGTTAAAGATGGTTGTCATTTCCTTGGTTTGGGAGGTCTCCCACTGGGATTTAAATTTCTTCCAGTTGCTCTGCCCTCTTTGTATTGGGCGGTTCTGTTTGTGCCTCTGGTGTTGATTCTGGCTATGTCCGGTGGTTCTCTCAGTTGGGTGTCCACACCTAAAAAAGTGTTATGTGGTGAGGTCTTATGGTCTCTACCAGAGTCGGTGTCAGAGGTGTAATCACCCGAACTGGTGTCAACAGTTTGGAAGGTGGGTTTGCGTATCTTCGTTCTGAACCTAATGTTAGGTCTAGAGGACTCCTGTGATCCTCCAAGCCACCTGTATACTTGATGATATTTATAGTCGTTATTGACCTTTTCAAGTTTCTGCTTCTTAAAACTGATGAGGTCGTTCTTATATTTATTCAGTTCATCCTGTAATTTCAACATTTGTATGGTAGCTGACGAAGCTTGTAGTATAGAGGCATTGGAGGTTTCAACCTTTTGGATAGACTGTTTAACGAATAAAAGTTCTCTTCCCACCTCCTCCACCACAATCACCATCCAATCAAGTGAACACTTGTTGGAAATTAACATCCATTTCTTACAGAATTCTGGATTCTGTCTGCCTATAGTGGGTGAGTTTCTGACTCTGAACCCTCTTGGTATCCTCTTAGCTCTGTGGTAGTCAGAAATGAAGACCCCATGCAGGTCTAGGTCTGTTTCCTTTTTCTTTAATTTAAGTAAATCATTATAGAGATCCTGTATGGAATTAGTGTGAATAAGATCACCTGTAGTTTGTGGCCATAAAATGGCGTTTACTTGCTCTTCAGAAATTGATAAAGTTTCTGCCGACTCCAATAAAGCTCCTGCCTTTGCCAAAAAATCTTCCATGTTAGCCACACAGTTTCTCAGAGGAAGAGTAAATCACTGTTTAGTGAGTAATCCCTATTAAGGGAATTTAACATGAGGGGGTGCGCACAAAGTGTAGCGTACACCACAAAATATATATACAAGTGTAGTGGCACTCACCCTTTCAATAGATGTGTAGAAAAATGCCTCGGTGCAATCCCACGCTGGATATGTACAACAATTGAAGAAGAGATGCACTCACAGGTCTTGTAAACAATCACTATTTATGGCTATATTTCTATCTGGATGGACCCAGTTGCATCATCTAGTACCATTATATATAGCCAGATTTAGCTATTGTCATTTATTAGCCATAATACATACAACCTTTTCAATATCCTCTCTCTGCTCTAGAACAGTTGTTCTATTATTTATTTGAATTGGCTATATCCAGTTGAATGGGTTCGAAAACTATGCCTAATATGCGGATTAGTTTCTATTCATACATACATACACACACACACACACACACACACACGGCTCAAAATTACAACTTGTCCAATTGCAAGTGGAAATTCAGCCTTATTGGGTGGGTCATGGACACCACTATCTGTGAGCATACTAATTGCTGTTTGAAAGCTGCTGTTGGGGACAATGCTATCTAACAGTAGACTTGGGCATAGCGGAATGCGTTGGTTCAGCCGAATCAATATTTTCGAAAAAATGAAATGTTTTTTTGATTTGTAAATGTGGCATTTCAGTTTGGATGGTTTTCGTTCATGCAATTCTTTTGGGGAAAAAACAATTCAGACGAACCAAAAGGATGTGAAAATGGGCCAATCGTTGTACTGCTAAATATATATTTTAATATTATCTGTATAATTTGCAGTTTTAATTCCCAAGAAGTAGCCAGTAGAGGGAGGGAACATATGTAGGTTTCTTTATTAAATTTTTATTTATTTTTACTGCTTTTCCTTATTTATTTTTCTGTTCAACCAGATCAATAATCTTTCTTTGGAGCCAGGGATGGAACTCTGAATCTTAAATCAAACATAATGGCTCATGCATTGTCCACTTTATTTGTTTTGTGATATGTCCATAATTAACAGCAGTGGGAGGTTTGGCAGAAAGTGAGAGGAATTTGAACCTATGCCAGCGTTATTGCAAATCCCTAATTTATTTTCAATTTAAGCAAGTAATGAGCAAACAAGACTTTTTCAGTGTATATTCCGATCATCATTGTTGGTATGGCAGTCTTACGGTTTACACCAATTTCCCCTTTTCTTTTCTGTAGCTGGCAAGACATAGTTAAAAAGGTAAATGAGAGAAAAAATGAAGAGGATATCGATGAGAAAATAGGTGGGGAGGATGAAAACCATGGCCACATAATGGATATGAAAGAAGTACGGGATCCTTCTATCAACCTGGACGGAAGAGGCGGACGTCCAGCAAAGCCAAAGAATGAAGCAAGGGAAGAGATGGAAAGGGGTAAGAATTATTGACATATTGTACATTTTCTGAAAAGGAAAGACAGCTCAATGTATTTACATTTGAGTAACTGCATGCAAGCAGCTGTTAAAATGATTTTGCAAATTTTAGAGTTTCTCAAACTGGATTCTCAGGAGTCCATGGAGAGCCATGTTTTGCTGTTTGACCATGTTTATATTTTTAAAATGTTATTTAAAAGTTACAAATAGCATCTCTGAAACTTCTCTCTCTCTCTCTCTCTCTATCTATATCTATATATAGATTTTTAAAATGTTATTCAAAAGTTACAAATAGCGTCTCTGAAACTCCAATCTACATATATATATATATATATATATGTAGGTAGATTGGAGTTTCAGAGACGCTATTTGTAACTTTTGAATAACATTTTAAAAATCTATATATATTCATTTTAATTGAATATATATTTATTTATATTTTAACATTGCATTCCATTATTCTACAAATCCGTAATAGTGAATTTATTGCATGGGTACATCCGTAGACCTAGAACTCTGAGGTTATACTCTGTCTGCCTTTCACAGAGCTATCAATCCTGGAGACCTGAGCACTGTTAACCTGGATATGGCTCATCAATTTTATGTGTCTCGGTTAGGGTTTATGTCAGCAAAGATCCAACCACTTCCAACCTTACCTGCCTGGTTGCAGAACCAACCAGCAGACAGGTAGGGTGAACTCCACTTCTATCAGGAAGGCAAAAGGCAGTCTATCCGGTATAGAAATAAACTTGATTTAATGGGGCTCAAAAAGTTTGTCTTTACAGTAATATATCATTGTGAATGGACAACAGAAAAGGGGAAAGGAAAGTGGTGCAAAGTTCCAGATTATATATTTTTTACAAAAAAATTTTTTTATGGAATAGAAAAGATTCCTCACAAATATTACGGGGAAACCAAATCTTTAAGCAAGTATCTAAATCAGAAGGGAAAGATCTCTATTTTAATATTTACTAATCACATTGGTCCTGGGCTGGTTTCAGAGTGGATTGGTAGTCTCCTAATGAAACAATGTAGCTGTCATTAATAGAAATGACCATCACCTTGAGTTATCTCCTTATTCTGAATCAGTCAATATAATCTTTCATATGTGCAGACACAAAGGTAGGAAGAATAAATAAAAATCCTAGCCTGCAGAAAAAGGTTATCGTGAACAATTGCCCTAGCTATTTAGGTGTCACCGGGAACGCACACACAATGTTTGTAGCCAGTTATTTAGAGTCCAGCCCAAGCTCAGGATTTTAGAATGCCAGATGTATTTGGTGGTCTGTGAGATCTCCCCTAAAATGTCTGCTTAGGTTTATACTATTCTGTCCTTTAACATTTATAAAATTTGCTTTAAGATCGAAAACAATGCAGGTCTTTGCACATCTTTCTTCACTTTCTTTCCACCTGTGTACTAAACTAAACCGGTCAAATCAAATCCTAAAGTGAAATGTAGCATTAAAAATGTATTACCTTGCCTATTACTGCTCGAGCAAGCAGAATAGGAATTTTAAGTTGGTCTTCTCTTTTGGCAGTCATATCCCTTCTGCTTCAGTAATTCTGAACCCTCAGTTTTTACACTACTTGGCACTGCAGAGAGTATAAGTTAAATTTTAATCTCTTGCATGCATTCACAGAGTTTGCTATAATTGTCATTCTTTTGATTGTTGAATGGTGCCTGGGGCACTTAGTTTGATTGTCGTCTAGTGCCTCCAGAATTTGACTTGATTGTTAAATGTTGCCCACAACAGCTAGCTGTCTGCCTATAAAATATTATACTTAGAAAAGTTATCGAAGATCATTCAAAAACGTGCAACATTTTGAGAATTTCAGCTCTTGTTTTATTAGATAGTTTTACTATTAGAAGAAATGTGTAGTACCAAATATTTTCTAAAGAACATTCTCCAGAATATGGTTTGTGGCATCAAGGCATTTGTGGTAACCATACATTGAAAGACTTGTGCCATTCTTGAGTAACACGGTATCGGTCTTGTTCCCTATGTCTGCTGGTTCCATTTAGGTACTAAGGAGAAGCCTTCCTACTTGTCCATCTCTCAAGGTTCTTTCTTCCTGATAGCACATTCTGGCAAATCCTGTCTCTCGTGTACGAGAATGAGTAGATTCTTTGTTATGTCCATTTGAAGTCGAAAGATACAGGTTCTCTGTATAAAGTGTTGGTGTGCACTTAAGTGGGTGCTTTTTTAACTTGGCCTAGTCTAGCCTTTTCTGCTGCTCCAACTGCTCTTGCATTGTCCATGTTAGCGATATCTGTAAAGGAGGCCGGACTGGTGACTCCTGGGAGACCTAGGAAATTGTCAAACCATCTGAAACTGATTTGACCAGTTACTTTGGCATGGTGCCAAGAGACTGTCACATAATCACAATAAGTTAGACTTAAGTATAGGCAGTTATTGGTAAAATGTTTCTTTTCTGAGAAAATAATAAGTTTTTTATCGTGGTTTCTCTTCTGAGAAATACAAAAGTACAGACATTAGAGAGAAAATGTCACTCAGTAAAACCGTTTACCCCCTATCAGAGAACCATTTTAACCCAGCGTCCATTATGCAAGCCAAAACCCCAGGACAGAAGTGTAAAAACTAGATAGATGCTAAAAATAACAAAATAACTGCAACCGTTCACAAAACATTAGAAGTTCATGATTTTAGTAACTTTTACATGGTAAATGATGATGGTCATTTGGAATATATTGGCGGATTGCCATATTTTGAAACCTATATATTTGAATCATAACGACATATTTAAAAAAAATAAAATAAAAAATTTACTACTGGATGTGGAGAATAAGCCCTAATGTAACCAAGAGTAATCAAGAAACACATTGCATAAATTATAGAATTCCTAATTTAATAATATCTTGCTTTATAATCCTTTTTTTAATATAAATATACTTCCTGTACATTCTCATTTTCTGTATGTAGATTCTTTTATACCAATGAATTGAAAGCTAAATGATGTTAGTGTTCAGCCGTTCTCTCTGTGGAGGTGGAAGAATCTCCTTTCAGGATACAAATAAGAGGCATCAACATTCTTAGTATTGCCCCTAAATGAAGAGTGTTTTGGAAATCTGACGTCTGTCTGGGAAGAAGGTGTCTACCAGAAGACTGGACTGCACTTGACTCTGTTGGACTGTGAATAATTCAACTGTGTCTGTAACGTATTCTGGAAACGTGGATGATCCAAGACGACAATTTGTTTCTTCATTTGAGATCAAATCCTTTTCTCCATATGTATAGATACGCCTGTTCTTTCTCCTTTGAAAATATCGCTTTACTTTTTGTTCTTCTTACGGAATCATCTCTCCAGATTCTAATGAAATTTGATTTGATTTGTTTGTCCACCAAGTTAAATCTTTGATCAAATCACTCTGTTCCAATTGCTTGACCTGGTTCTTGTATGAGAGCATATTCAATTCAAAATTTTTACGTCTACGACTTTGAAATTCTCATAAAAGTTCTTCCTTCTCTTTTGCGCAATTATTCGCTATCCTTTCCAACTGATCAAATCCCTTGGAGCAACTGGGTTATAACTGTATTTTCAAACCTTTCGGGCTACAGTTACGCTAGATTCAAATATGTCTTTCGGCCCCACCTTTCTTCTGATGTCTTTGAGTAGGTTATCACAACAAGCAGTGCTCAGAATTCTGGACTATAAACCCAAGGTACTTCATTGCTGCAGTGTAATGTGTCGGTGATACTGATCAAATTGTAATGCTCCTTACGTGAATCGTGAGCAATGTCAAATATCTATGTACGGCTAAGTAAATACAAATGTTTTTGAACTATAGCAATCAATCGAGAACACAGTGAAAATGTGAAGAATGGTAATGAATAATAGAAATGACCCAGTACAGCTCTAAAGCATATATTTTAATATTTTATTTATAAAAAAAAAATTTAAGTGATCAAGCAAATGGTTATATAGATTTTTAGATGTCCATTTTGTAATTTATTTTTTTCAATTTATTTTTTAATATTCATTAAAAAATTGCTGCTATCAGTAGCCAGAGAGCGGATTTTAAAGTCTGGGAAAAAAAGGGATACAAACAAAAGCACAACTATTTATTTTCAAATGTTTGTTTTATTGTGGGGATAAAGAGCTGATTTAGGCCCTTGGATGTGGTGACCCAAAACTTGTGTGCACAAAGAACAATTATGCAGACTGTCATTGGTTAATGTGTGCAGAAGGGCGTCCAGGCACTACACCCAAGGGGTCAAATATATATATATATATACTAATTTAACTGTGATGTGTATTTATAATTACATTTGTTTTATTATTGTAGTTTGTAAATGTACATTTACATATTGGAGAAACCCTCTTAACTCTGGGTTTACAACCTATATACAGAGTTGCCATTGAGGTTTTTTTAACCTCCTCTACTTTTTGTGTCTTTTCCTTTAACTGTGATGCTCGGCTTCCTATTGGCTGCTGTGGAAATTACTGCAAGCAAGGGGTGGAGCATTGGCAGTAATGTTGTTAAACATGACCACCTTTACCGCTTTGTGTTTTTGTTTGTTTTTGTGTTTTGTTTAGTTTTTGTTTTGTTTTGGTAATAACATGAGATGTCTGATTGCCATCAGGACCACAGGGAATGAAAGTCCATGGTCACCTTGAAGTACATATTCTAGTTATTAAATGACAACCCTGATAATTCTTTGAAACATTATCACTCTGACTTGAACATTTTTACTATTGTACAATCTTCGGTATGAAGTAAAAAAAAAATTTTACAAAATGACAATCACATTTTATTTTTTTTAAGTAATATTTTGTAACCTTTTTTTAAATTAAAGATGAAACCTGTATACAGATGAATGGTATTTAACATTGATATTCCTTGTGCGTCCTTGTTGTTATTCAAAACAGTACTCATCAACGACATTATCTGATTCTTTTACCAGACATTTGCATTTTAACTTCTTAATGCTGATGTGTTGTTCTATGGATTTTTAAGAAGGAGGTTCAGTTAAAGGTCAAGACTCTGGTTTAAATAAAACTGTGCTCTCAATATTTATATAGAATACAAATCGCAAGCTATACCAACGGGCATTGACGCCTGTACCCACCCCGACAGTTTGACCACTGCATATTCGAGGACTCATGGGCAAATGATCGAAAACATTTTTCGAGTAGATCAGGGCTAGCCACCCTTAACTTATACATTGAGATACCAAGAGTATAAGCAAATACATACTTTTAGAGAAATATATCATTTAATAAATCACCATTACCCTATTTTAATATCATCATTTGCAATTCTCTTGTCAGTTCATAGCTATGTCTCAATCAGGCAGAAGCAAACCAGCTTCTACGTAGCTTTAAAAATTGTGTGATGCACACTGGTAATTGGATAAACATGCATAGGAGGTGCACATACATATTGCATGCTGACTGGCATACCGATTTTACACGTATGTTGATATTTAATATTATTACATGAATCTTCAAAATTTATATAAAATCTCACCAGTGCAATGTACATGTAACCTGTCATTCTTTGCACGACAGCTGTGCTTTATATAAAGTGATATTGTTCTACAGCAGAACAATCACCGTCCGTGTCTTAAGAAGCCCTTTTATTATTGACAGTTCCGATGGCTGCTGAGGGACGACTTCGATAGGGCTGGTTTAGGAAGTAAATCTGTACAGACCAGTAATAGAACCTGCGGCAATCACATTCAATCGACGGGGCTACGGCTGCTGCAAACTGTGACTCACGAGAAGTCGATAATAGTCAGCAGCAGTGCGAAAGGTTGATTAGATTCAACCAGTATGCTTTGCTTTAGCGTGGTGAAAATCTAGAGGAGGGGTTCAATGAAGTGCAGGACGGCTGCCAGGGATTCCTTAATAAAGGTTATTGTAGAATTACTGGCCTGGCCTGTCTTGTCAGACACTTCGGGAAAAACTGCAGATTTTATATATAAATATACACACAAGTGACGCTTGAGATTTCACATTGGATAGAAAATATGGTTTCTGCTCTTGTATTGTGCTTTGATTTTGTAACTCTTTGTTATATAGAAGCATTAAATAAGCAAAATGTTCATTTAAAAAAAAAAATTTACACTACCCACGTAATGAACAGGTTTTTTTTTTTTGTTTGTTTTTTTCATTGTAAAAAAATTCTTATTTTTCCAACCTCTCAGACCAATTCTTCCACACTCCTCTTTAGTAGCAGAGCCCACAGCTGTGTGCGGGGTGACGTGAGCTTGTTCCCTTTTGTTCAGGTATTACGTGCATCCTACGCTATGAGGATTGTACATATCTAGGCATATGAGTCACTTCTTGAATGTGTGTGTGTGTGTGTGTCTCTCTATATCACATATATTGCATGACATGTTTTGTACATGTTATTTTAGAAAAAAAGTGTGTTTTTTTTGTTTTGTTTTGTTTTTTAAATGAATCAAGCACACTTTTAGCTTTTATCCCTGAAATCCTCATATGTAAGACAGTACCTAGCCAGGTGTGAAAATAGCCAGGGAAGGGTAGACCTAATAGGGGGAGGTAGGTGGGTAAATCTACTTCTCACTTCCTTTGCTCGGGTTATGGGTATTTGCTCCCTCCTTCTGATTGGCTGTGCCCAGGACACATCGCAATTTTACTTAAAAGGATTTAATGGCTCTGCACGTCAGCTGAGATTTGTGAATACAGTCCATATGTTCCAAGCTGTGACTGGAAGTGGTATATCTTGTGAGTTGTGCATGATCAATACCTCTAAAAACTTTATTTAGCCAGGTTTGCTGATTAAATACATGCCGTTTTATTTGATTGGTATAGTAGAGTGAAAGAAGAGGACACGTGTTCGTTTCATTTATGTAAGTTGAACATACCGTGGGGTCATCTTCGGATATCAGTAATGGTGTCTGCAGTCTCTCAATCACAATCCATTGTTTTAGAAACAAAATTGCTAAGCACACTATTTGGAGTGAATAACAGTATATCATGAATAACTTTCAATGGTTCTGCATATACTAGCAGGGGAGGGGACTTGCACTTAAAAATGTCTATGAAATTGTCAAAAATTAGACCATAGAGATGTTTGAAAAAAAAATTCCAACTTAACATTTCCTTTACAAATTGGATGTTTTAATTAAAGTTCCCATTTCTGGTGCATATCCCCATCCCCCAAGTGTTAAAACAAATTATATAGTAAAGTCCCTTGTAATTAAAATCAATGTAAATGATTAAATTTATGAAGGCCTGATCCCTTCATTTAAATTGTTTCTTGTGAATTATGACTACTGGCTTTAAAAATAAAATTAAAAATAAAAGGGGATGGGGAGCTTAAATTGTGTCTTTATTTTTAAATCAAATCTCTGTGTCATAGTTAAATGTTCTCTCAATACAATGTGTTTTTATTTCTCTATGACAATTTGGAAAACCTGCATCCCTCTAACTCCCTGGTGTCCAAAAACGAAGACCTCCAATCATTTAAAACTCATTATGCTTTTGCAAACAGCTGAGGTGCTAACCTTTTGGAACCTCCTGCTCAAACTAATGTAGAACCTTATCTTTGTAGTATCTCAATCAGGATTAACTACCCTGCAACAGTTTGAGAGCTGCAGGTGCTCCTCCACTGATGTCATACGCTATTTCTATTTGATTATGTCTTTGGAAATGTCACCTCCCCCGTCTCCCCCCAACTATTGATCCATTTGTGGTCTTTAATTTCCAGGCCCCAGCAATGATTGAGTTAATGAATTTATTGAATGCATGAGTGATTTTTCATGTCTTGATTTACAGAACACTGCTGTAGACACATGGGCTACGTGTCAACCTCCCGATGAGTAAGGCTAAATTAATAATTTAATCATTTTCTCGCAGATGCCGGGATGATTGACAGGAAAGAAAACCTGCAGTCTCCAAAGCAGCACGTATTGCAGGAACCATTGGTAAGTATGTATCCCATTACAATGTAGCTCCCGCTGTCTCTTCGCGTTTAGCGACTGTGCGCTGTTAATTCTCAGATCATTGAGATGCAGCTGATACATGACCTATACAAAGACACATCGGTCATAAAATCATGTAGACCTCATCCAATACATATTTTTCAATTTCTGCTCTTCGAATAATATTTCAGTCTTGTTCTCATTTTAATTATGTTTTCTTGATATTCTTGTATTAGTTGTAATTATTCACATGTATTCATATAATGGTCTCCTATTCCTTTAAGTCTTATGTTTGCATACAACTTGTTACTCTGCAGACAGAGACACACAAATGGTTGTGCTGACAAATCTATAGAAAATGTTTTATTAAATGTTGAAGATTAGGGTTTATAATTTTTGCAGTTGGTAAGAGTATAAAGAACCTATGTGCAGGTGTACTTGGACGTGAGTACAGTGAGTAGACTGATCCCAGAATTCTTTGCATGTGCCTCTTGCGGCACAGACCCCTCCACCACAAACAATTACAAGGTTTCTAAAATTCATACTAGCTCTATGTACAGAATAAATCATGTTAGTTACCAGAAAATATATCTTGTCCTACACATTTTAAATATGGTCTGCTACTGATTGCATGGAAATGTGACCAAACCTCATCTTGCCAAAAATCTATTAAACTGAGCATCAAAGTTTTGTTTTTGTTTTTTGACATACCATAAAAATTAACCTCACCCTATCAGCCGCAAGTTCTGGTCCTCCTTTAGAGCATATATTTTCTAGGGCTAAAACCCTGTGATTTTTGCCCAACAGCTGAATTGCTAACTCTCAACCATTCCTGTTGTAGAGCCCTTGTTTGTGAGGTTTTTGACTTTACAGGAAATAACTGATACAACTAAAAAAAACAAAAAACTATAAAATAAAAAATATGAACCTGACTGAGATTTAGCAAAACTGAGAAATGGGCCTCGATTTAATAAACTTTCCAAATAATTCAAAACTGTTAGAGACACTTTCTAAATGATTTATCTATGCAAAATCCTGTATACTTTAATGGTGCTTTCCTTAGATAAATCATTTGATACATATTTCTTACAGTATTGAATCCGTTTCAAGGTTATAAAATCAAGGCCATAGATTGTAAGCTCACTCACATAGGGTCTTCATTAACATCTTGTTCGTGTCAGCATGTGTAATCATTTCTCATTTGCTGTTCAATCCCCCTTTTTAAAATTGCAATGTGCTGCGGATTAAGCTGGCACTATATAAATGCCAATAATAATCTACAAATACAAACATCTCTTTCAACTTCAGATCCCACAGGACGGTGCAGATCCTGCCAAAGATCCCAATAATCAGGGTGAAGACGAATTTGAGGAGGCTCAGATAGACGAGACAGATTTTGAGGAGAAAACAGAAGGTTTAAAGAAAACGAATCCAAAAATATCTGGGGGGAAAAAAGAGGTACGTATCATGCATCCCACATTTCACCCGAATCTGGATTGTCCTATAGTACAGCACTTCTTATTAGATAAACATGGGGGAGATTGATGACGTGTCTCAGGCAGAACAAAACCACTCGGCGTCCCTCATGGGGAAAAGTGGATTATCCGAGCGATCGCCGTGTCCTTTATTCTGAAATGGGAAACAAATACAACAAAACTGGGACACTATATAAAGTACAATAAAAAAAACTACTATCCACTCCACCTCTCACGGGGATCATTAATAGAATAAGGGAGGTACATATGATGGATGACCTGACGGCAAGAGTTAGGGGATCTCAAAAACAATTCCAGAAAATATGGGCACCATGGGAAGATAGCCCCCTGTGTTAGCAACACCCAGTAGACCCAAGACCCACAGGACAGCTAAAACAAAGGGAAGAAGTGCATCGGCTCCTGCCCCCCCTCACCTCTACCTCGGTATCTTTTCTCAACATCTACTTACTTTTCTCTTATTTCTATCCTTCACTTCTTATGTGTAGCATATACCGTCCGGGGGATGTAGGGAGAGGTAGACTCGGCAAATTGTTTAAAGACCAGGTGTGAACAGAGGAATGCAAACCAAAGCCTTCAGAAGGCCCCCGCCAGCTGCCGGCAACAGGTAGAGAGCGTAACGACTCCCGAGATGGCGACTTGCTGAGCCCCTTAAAAACCAGGGAGAGGGAAACACGCTTCAGGCTATTGACCTATCCCTGAGACATGGAAAACCCATTTCGCACCATAATATCTGATTAGAGGGCTCCCGGTGGTAGGTGGACACACACCGACACTATTTATGTACATGTCCAACAGCCAAGTGTCATATACTACCAAATACTTCTTGTTTCTCTGTCTCTTTTTATCTTCCTCTCTTTCTCCTGTTATCTAATCACTAAAACTAAAGTTGACAAATTGTAACTCGCAATATTAAACTGCACCAAGGTAACTAACACATCGTTTTAAAGGGGCTATGGTGGAGACTGTTAGACAACTACCTGCCACATGGGTATGTGATGGATGGGTTACCATAATCTGTATGCAATGTGTATGTCACTCTTTGTTTGAGTTGCAAATCATGTTCGATATGTACATGTTATCTCTGTCAACATAAATTAAAGAATAAAAAAAAAAAAAATACTATATGAACACTCCAGACACATCGCCCTTAGTTTGCTGACAGTTTATAAAAGTAGTGATTTCAATAGAATAATTCAGAGTGACTGCCAGGGAGCCAATGTAAGTTGCAGGCAAGCTGGACTAGAGTGCGTGCTCAGAGGCGTACCTAGGTTATTTGCTGCCAACTAGGGTGGAAATGTATTCTGCACCTCCCAACCCTTTTATTTATAGTTACATTACACATGCTAACATACACACAGACCCATACACAAACATACACATGCTAACACACTAATACACGTTAATATATGCTCAGACTCCTACACACACTTCATTTCTATTCTATCTTTTATATTTTTTTTCACACACTGACCCAGCCCTACCTCCAGCCCCGCTGTTCTTACCTTGAAAGGGAGAGCTGGAATGGAAGCCTCCCTGGGGTTCAGCATTTTTGCTGCTGGGATCAACTTGGCACTAGTGTTGGGACGGAGAATATCACATCCAGGTTCCCAGCATTCATACAGATCCCAGCAGCTGTTGCCACAAGACCACGCCAGCGCAGGCAACTGCGGCGTGGCACCCCTGCCAGCAATGCTCCGGCTGATGATCTAGATCATACCTTCCATTTCATTATGGAAGTGAGGTAGCAGCTCCTTGTAGATAGTCTTGAATCCAGGAGATGGTCAATGGATATGTGGAGAGAAAAGAACCAAAAGAAAAACTTAGTATTTTCTGACATTTGGTGAAAGGACTATAAAAACACACTTCTATAGATCAGCTCTAGATGGTAGTGCCTGGGAGGTACAATCCACGCCTTTGGATGTGGTGGTCCTGTAGGGCCTTGGCAGATGTTGTATCTGGATCTGATCGCAGTAGAAATTGTGAGTATCTCCAAACTTGAAAGCAGTGAGTCACCATTGTAGATTTGTATGTAAAAAATAAAATTGCAAATAGTGCTCACTGGTATAAAATCAAACATCAAAATAAATAAAATAAGAGGTACTCACAAAAAAGGAGCAAAAAAGGTTTTTTGCTCAATCCCAATCGCAATAGTGGTATAATCCCCCACCTCTTGATAAAATCTTCTTTAAAAATTTCCAGGAGGGTTTAGAATAGTGTTAAAAGAGATTAACGTTTCACCAAGTTCTAGTCTTTCAAAATGGTTTCTACTTTTCAGTTTTGGGAAAATAAAAATCAGGAGGGGTGTGCGTGTCTGAGAGGGGGCACGGCCAATGATGCAGATCATGTCCCTGGTGATGCCTGTAATAGGCGAACTCGCATGCTAATAGACTGAAGGAGCTAATTTTGCTGACCCCCAGCCTGCAGGGACTTGCAGAGAGTCTGTAAAGACGCACTTGCGCTTTGCTGCCCAATCACCGATCCCTGATGTCCCTAATGCAAAAAATCGGTACAGTAGGACAGAACTTCGAAATCAGGTCTGTCCCACCACAATCAGGACTGTTGTGGGCGCCTGATACACATCATTACCTCAGGAACATATCAAGAATGGCAATGTCAAGACTGTAATCCACTTCCTGGTTGAGTGAGCGCTTTCCAAAGACAGAAGCTGCAAAGCATGGGGTTTGCAGTCAGTGTAATATTTTTAGATTAGCAAACTTTTTATTTATTTTCTGTAAAATTTATTTCAAAACAATGTATTTTAACTCTTACTTGGAGTCACTCTTAAATCACACAATCCATGATTGGTGAATAGCATGCGCCAAATAACATGAATGCATGTTATACAGCAAGTACAGTGCATTTTATTTACACAGACTGATTTGTAAACACAATTATTGTAGCTTAAAACCTGTGAGTATTACTACTGTAAGGCTCTGTTATACACTTACACACACCAACGAGCTTCTAGAAAAGCGGGGCAGGACATTAGGATAGAATGTGTCCAAAATGGGGACTGTCCCTCCTAAACCGGGACACTTGGGAAGTACGCAGTAAATGTAGTAGTTTTGTTGGTCTTTGTACAGATTAACAATAAATAATTGCTCTGATTTATTTTTATCTTTATTTTTATTTGTTGGGTTTTTGTGTGTTTTGTTTGAGGGATTTTTTTTTTTTTGTTCCAGGAAGTCTAGCAGAAGTTTTTATAATCCTGTTTCTCCTTGAATAGTTTCGGTGTCACTCATCATATGATTCATATTTTAGACTCTTCCAGAAATAGAGGTTGTGTGGCTATATATTAAATCATATGACATTGGATAAATGCATAATCACTTCATACAACATGCTGGTTAAACACCAAGTTTGTAGCAGTTTTAAAAGAGCTTTGCTAAGATCTCTGTACACATGCAACAGGCACAGCCCCTTCCGCAAACACATGATTGTGATAAAAACTAGTTTTATGTGGTGCACAGTTTGGGGTTTGGGCTAATACAAACACCCACTATTCTAGCCCTCAAATTACAAAATCCATATTAAACTTTGTTGGGAGGGGTCTGACACGTTCTGTGCTGAGAATGTGAGGAAGGGTACAAAGCACAATACTTTTTTATTTACATTGTATATAATGAAGGAAGGTTAAAATGTAAATCTCTTTAGTTTGGAAAAACGGCGCCTCAGAGGGGATATAACATTATACAAATCTAATCGGGGCGAGTACAAACCATTATCTGTAAATCTATTCATGAACAGGGCTATACATAGAACACAAGGTCACACATTTAGGCTGGAAGAAAGGAGATTTCATTTTTTATTTTTTTTCATTTTTTTTTTTACAGTAAGAGCAATAAGGATATGGAATTCTCTGCCTGAAGAGGTGGTTTTGTCAGAGTCCATACAGATGTTTAAACTGCAATTGGATAAATACTTGCAAAAACATAACATACAGGGATATAATTTCTAATTAGTGAGATAATAGCTGCTTGATCCAAGGAGACATCTGACTATTTTGGGGTCAAGAAGGAATTTTTTTTTCCAAGTTTGTTGCAAAATTGGAAGCGCATCAGACTGGGTTTTTTGCCTTCCTTTGGATCAACAGACAAAAAAACATATGTGAGGAAGGCTGAACTTGATGGACGCAAGTCTCTTTTCAGCTATGTAACTAATATTGTCTATTTGACCAAAAAGGTGGAGGGGGGAAGGGGGAGGGAGAGGGGAGAGAGAAAGGAGGGATGAGATTATATGTAAAGATCCTCCTAAATGGAGGTTAACTCCTACATATGAATGTACAGGAACAAGGAAAGGATAGGAGGATCAAAATATATTTAATATAAATCAATGGGAAAGGGTTACTGAGAGATAGGTGTTATATATAATGTTCCTGCTATATTTATTGGTTATACGCTTTTCTAATTATTTATGTTTATCAAATATATTTTGATCCTCCTATTCTTTTTTCCTTGTTCATTGTATATTGTCTTTACACATGAAAGAAAAATGAGGTTTGTCTTTGATTCGTCTTGTTGCAGGGTGAAGTGGTTGCAGCCATGTCCCAAGAAGAAGCAGAGGAACACTATCAGGATGACCAAGAGGAGGATATTGTAAGAATCTTTGTTATATTGGGAGCTTGCAACATTGCTTATGTAATAGCATATAGGAACCATCTAACCTTCTCATTTAGAATGCTTCTATGTTCATTAAATTCTCTGTTAGCTTTTAAGGTTGTCAGTTAGTGATTGACCTTTAATTAAAGAAACACTAGAACACCTAAAGCAATGGCACTTTTATAAATTAACTTGGTTTACACCCCGTACCTGTCAACCAGACAGCTGGTCCTGTTACTTCCTGGTTTGGTTAGCTCAGTAGAGATATACTCAAGAGACCGCAATTGCCCAGAGCGCCTGCCTTGCAAAAACTTCTTCTCAATGAGCTGCATTGGGAAGTCTGTGATTGGACAGCCACAGAAAGCCTGGGCGGGGTTAGAAGGGGAGGGCTTGCAAAAACATCAGAAAAGAGATGTGTAACTTTTGCAAACTGGAAGCTTTTTAGATATACGCCCAATTAAAAATGAATTGTTAAATGCATGCATGTTTTCATTTCGGTGTATATCTACTAAATATATTATACTATTTTTTTTTTTTTTGTACTTGGGAAGGGTCCCTTTAAAGCAGCATTATCTCACAATACCTCTGTTTTCACCGTTCCAATTTTAAATCAAGTCCTTTTTTTTTTTCAAGTACTTTATTCTTGATGGCCACTCTGAGCACGTCGGCACTATAACCAGTACCGCCAACTTCTGGGTTATAGTTTTTTCTCACCTCTCTGTTCTGAATGTATTCATTTAACTTTTGCTGGTATGTTCAGTAAGCAGAAGGCGTGATACAGAAGTGGGGAACTAAACCTCAAGGAAAGCTCACATGGTGAAATGGCACACTTCTTGTGGATAAAAAGAGATGTGACCATGTGCTTCTTTGTGGCCAGTGCTTACTCTGTTCCACTTTGAAGCTGATATTGAAAATTGCAAAATTCCCACGTGTGATCTTTAAACGTGTGGAGCTATCGATCAGGCTTGCCATCTTTGTAATTGTACATTTTATAAAATTATCCTGCCATAAGGGGAGTATTTTTCATTCTTTTAACCCCTTAAGGACCAAACTTCTGGAATAAAAGGAAATCATGACATGTCACACATGTCATGTGTCCTTAAGGGGTTAAAGGACTTGCAGCATTTTAGCAGTTTTTGAATTCTTTATTAAATCTGCTTCTGAGTACATATTTTCCAGGACCGTTATTTTTTTATCCTGCGATTGCTACCTGATTTACCATCTGCTCCTGTCTAAGGACAAACTGTAACATCTATGATTATTTGAAGAACTTTATTTTTAGTGGGGTTACACATTATCTGAAAAGGCTGTCAGGTCAGCCTGCCATTTGATTCAAACCACAATGATCTTTTAATGTCGGGTTTCCTTTGTGATCCAATGAAGCACAGGTGCCCTGTAATTGCCTAATTAATTTGTATGACCCTCCCATCTCGTTTCGGGGAGAGCTTGTGCAGCACTATCAGTAGCATAATTCGTTAAAAAACAAAAAGGTACTAAGCCAGGTGCATGTATTTGTTGGCCAAGTAGATTTGTTCTTTCATGTGTCTTCAGGAATGAAACAACTCATAACAGGAGTTTAAGGGATTACGAATAGTTCTCTGAATTAAACCAGTAGGGTACCACAACTGACTGAAAATTATAACCCATGTCCTGATTCCTGTAATTAAGAATATTTGCAGCAAAGAAAGGAAATTCGGAGTGGGAATCCACATTAAAAAGGGAAAATCTTCTCCAGGCCTCCAGGATAAGGAGTCCCTTTTAGTATTTAAGGACACTAACCCTTTGCCACCACTCCATCCATTCAGTAAGCCAAAAATAAATTTGTAACTTAAAATATTTTGTTTTCAATATGAAAATGATATTAAAGACACATATATGGTGCTTGGTTTAATGGCACATGCATGCTAGCTGTCTATTCATGGGGTTGCTTATTAACGGATTCACTCTTATACGTTTTGAACGGAAATGCCATATGATTGCAACATAAAAAGTTGAGACTATGGAAAGCTATATTTAAAAGTCAAGCTTTATTGTGTTTTGAGTACAGCAAACAAAACTGTTTTGTTTTGTTCTCGGTTTATTTTTTGTGGTATCGAGGGAGTGGGGGCCTGTTTTCCCAGTTTTAGCTGCCTAGGGTAATCTACTGCCTGATTCATTAGCACTTATCTGTACTGTATACAATGTGTTGAGTTCATTATGTTTTGTATACTTGGCTATTTCCCTTTAATGTTTTTGCTGGCTCTGTATTGGCGATTTGGAAATTAGCCATGCAGCAAACACCAATTTATTACCTTGAATTTGTTTTTCATTTGTGTCACATCATTCACTGACATCCTTTTAAGCAAGGTGAACGCTCTGCACGTTCTTCTGCTTTCTGCCTACTTTGAGGTCTGTTAAACATTCCATTTTATTCGAAACACGTAGCCATCTGTGTGCGTTCTGAAATGTCATTATGTCTGTTTTCTGATTAATGCAAAATCATATCTTTCTCTTTACTCTGGAAGCAGTCCTCTTTCACTAAAAGGTTTTTCACTAAATGTTGAATTGCAGGGAACTGAATACCAGATTGGAAAATTCAGGCCAAAATAGTCATGCAGTGACCATGCCAGAATTTAGGGGTCTGTTCCAGGTGATGGGGTTGCACAGAGCATGTTTCCGGCACATTGCTGGCAGGGGTGTTGTCTGAAAGGTGCCTGCTCCGCTGCTCTTCTGTAATTGTCTGCGAAACAGGAGGCAAGAGCGAAAGGAAAATCTCTGAACGGAATGTCCATCTTCCTCTCACATGCTGTACTAAGTCACACATGGAGAACCCAGCTGCTCCCTATTAGACCCCAGGCCCCTTTCAAGTTATGAGAAACCAGTATCTCACTGTGAAAATCAATAAATAAAATTAATTAAAAGTGTGTTTTATGAATGTGTTGTGAGTAGTCTGTGTGTGTGTTTGTGAGTCTGTGTGTATATGAATGTAAATCTGTGATCATGAATATGTATTCATATGAATGCAAGTTTAATGTTATGTAACAAGCTTGTGATTGCTACAAGTGGGTGTAAGACTTGCATGGTCTGAGACTAAGGTAGGAGTCTTCGGCGTGATGGATAATCACACTTGATGGCTCATTTCTGGATTGTTGGTTTTCTAGTTTGCAGTAGGAGAGGAAGAGAAGTAATAAACAGTGATTGAACCAAAGAATGGAAAGTAGAAGAGGGAAATATGTAAAAGAGAAGACCGGTGAAGAGCAGGGTGTATGTTAGAGATGTAGGTAGGTTTTGGTGTACAAGATATGGGCCCGATGTTGTGAAATGTGAATTTCTCTCTTTGTGTATGTGTCTCTCTCCTGAACATCCGATGGATAAGACCATATTGAGGTAAGCTCCCCATTAATAATAAAAAAATAAAAGAACCTGGTAGCTGGAATGTTTCAAAATCGAACTAATTTTGTAAATGCAAAGGGATAGTATAATTAATAATAGAGATACATGTGACACAGATATATAATTTGTATCTTGTAATATATATTTTTTTTTATTGGACTTACAGAATTTTTATTTTATTTTTTCATTGTCTGCAGTTTCATGTGATACTGCATATCAACTTTAGAGGGGTACAGAAATAAAAAGAGGGGGGGGGGGAGCATGTACATATTTCACATAGACAACAGTTCCCGACATATTTTCAGCAATGCAGAACATAAATACTTCTCAGTTCGTTTGCCCGTTCCTTTTCTAATACCATCATATATATATTAATCGAGTGGTGGGTTGGTCAGTTGGTTGGGGCGCATCTTGGAGTGTTGTTAATTGAGCAAAGGTCGTCAAGTGTTAGGTGAGCTAATACCAAGGGTGGCTTCTAGTGACCTATAACGCCAGGGTTCACCTTAAAAGCTATAGGTGGTCAGCTCGGGATGTGGTTTCTGCATTTTGTATGTTAGCACTATTGCGTCTGGGGTCACCTATGTGGCCATTTTGTCTGTTGGGTCTTCTGTGCTATTGTTGGCGTTCTAAGGAGCTATCCATCTTGTACTTCCCCAGTCATAGGTGATCTCCATGGCCTGGGTGCTGTCGGTGTAGTGGGGACGGGGGGAACATAGTGCGGTAGCAGTTTAGACCGTCGTGTTGTCTTTCTTGCTACAACGTTATTGTCTAAGTCTGTAAGATAGCCGTCACATACATTGATCCCGTATCTGCGTCCATTTCTGCCAGCATTTGGAGTGCTCATGTTCTTTGTTCCGGATACGGCTGGCCATCAACTCATATTTACTTGTGTCTAATCTCGTAAGGACTTCTGTTAAAGTTGGGCATTGAGTTTGTTTCCACCTATGTGCTATTGTTATTTTTGTTGCTATAAGGCAGTGGGTAAAAATCTGTAGTTCGTCGTTGCTGGGGGAGTGGGGAAACAAATGTAGAAGGTAGCTTGCCGGGGTTTTTGGGACCTTGATTTTTACTTTCGTTAGGAGAAACTGTTCCACTTCATCCCACAACTTTGTAATGAGTGGACATGACCAGAATATATGGAATAGCGTGCCCTCGTGCTCTTGGCATCTCCAGCATTGGGGAGTTGTACCCGGGAATATGTGCGCCAGGCGCGTGGGTACTAAGTACCATCTCATTGTTAATTTGCAGAATGCTTCTCTATGGGCCAAGCTATGGGTGGATTTTTTTGACCCTCTCTAAAGCTAACTGCCATGCTTTTGGGTGGATGTTTATGTTCAGGTCCTTTTCCCAGAGGCGCATGTTTGGGGTGAGTTCCTTGTCTCCCAGTTGCATGAGAGAGGTGTAGCAGAGGGACAGGGCTTTGGTATTTTTTAGTTTCCCTTGGCATTTGAGGGTAAATCGTGATTTGGGGGCTGTACCGTCAGTGAGTAATTTCTGTTCGTAAAGTATATTCTTTACGCGTAGGTATGTGAATAATTCTCTGGAGGGAAGGGTGAAGGTCTGTTGCAGTGTTGGAAAGGGTAGTATGCCCTTGGAGTCGAGTATACATGGGAGATGCCGTGGCTAGTCCATGCATCTAGACACATGTCAGTCGTGTATAGTGTTAGTGTCCTTAGGGGTGCTGCGTACAGGAGGTCCCTACTTGCTCCTAGTTTGTGGGCTGCTTTCGACCAGGTTCGGAGCATTTGGTCCGTAGTGGGTAACATGGTAGGATGTAGTGATCGGTGGTAGCAACTAGCCCACAGTGCTTCTTCTATAGTTCCCTGTGTCAGACTTGCGTTTTCCAGCGCTAGCCATATGGGAGGTGTCGATCGTTCTAGTATCGTTATACCCTGTGCCATTATTGAGGCTCGGTAGTATAGCTGTATGTTGGGTACGCCCAGGCCTCCTCTCGAGAAGGGCCGCCAGAGAAGATTTTGGGAGATGCGGGGGGGCTTCCTATTCCATATATGTGCATTTATAGTGGATTGGAATCTTTTAAGCAATGCGTTTGGAATCTGTATAGGCAGGGTTCTAAAGAGATATAGGATGTGCGGTAAGATCATCATCTTCACCGTATTGATACGACCCAGCCATGATGCGCCTTTGTCCTCCCATTGTCTAAGCTGGGAGTCTAGTTTGTGCAAGAGTGGAATATGGTTGACTTTGGGTATTGTAGCAGATGAAGCGGGTAGTTGGATGCCTAGATATGAGATTGACGTTTTTCGCCAAACGGGTATTTAGCTTTGAGACTTTGTAAAGTGCGTTGGGGCAGGCGGAGGGCTAAAGCTTGTGATTTCTTCGCATTGTTTTTGTAGTATGACACCCTGCCGTATCTGTCTAGTAGTGTCATTAAGTGGGGCAGAGATTGGGACGGTTTTGTGATAAACAGCAGGGTGTCGTCTGCGAATAGTGCTATTTTCATGGCACCTATCGGGGTAGTCAGTCCCCTAATTGTGTCTGTCGTTTTTATGTGTTTAATCAGTGGTTCCATGCATAGGATGAAGATCAATGGGGAAAGAGGGCAGCCCTGTCTGGTCCCATTCGTGATTTGGAATGGCTTGGAAAGAAAGCCCGTGTTATATACTTTGGCCATTGGACTTGAGTAAAGGGCCATTATGCTATTTTGGAATGGAGGTGGGAACCCCATTTTAGATAGTACTTCCAGCATATATGTCCAATTGAGGCGGTCGAACGCTTTTTCCGCGTCTAACGCTAGTAGTATGGCCTGTTGTTGGGTCGATTGTGCCCATTGGATTAGGTTTAGGAAATGACGAGTGTTGTCGCCTGGTTGTCTAAGTGGGACAAATCCTGCTTGTTCCGGTGAGACCATGTTTAGTAGTAGTGGCTTTATACGTGAAGCCAACAGCTTCGCATATAATTTAGTATCTGCATTCAGCAGTGATATTGGCCTCAGGTTTGCGCATTCCGTTGGGGGTTTTCCCGGTTTGGGGAGCGTTATTATATGTGCGAGGAGCATTTCCTTAGGGATGTGTCCTGTAGTTTTGATATGGTTGAATAAATTGGTAAGGTGCGGTGCGAGTTGTGTGACAAGTGTAGTGTAGAAGGAATTAGGGAATCCATCTGGGCCCGGTGCTTTACGTTTTGGAAGAGAGCATATGGTACGCCGCACTTCCTCCTCTGAGAATGGGGCCAAAAGAGCCTCCCTCTGGTCTTCCGTCAGTCTGGGCAGATCTATCTCCCGCAGGAAATCAAGGATTTCAAGTTGGGAGGGTTGGTTGGTGTCATTGGCCTGGTGTAAGTTATAGAGTTTATCATAGTAGGTGGCCAGCTCTTCCACTATGTCTTGGGGGTTGTATAGTTTTGTGTTGTTGGCTGATGTCATGTAGGGTAATTTAGATTGGAGGTATTGTTTTTTTAGCCGTCGCGCAAGTAGCTTGCCGGCTTTGTTGCCTTGCATATAATGAGTTAGGTTAAGCTTACGCATTTGTCTTTCCATAGTTGCTAGGGAAAGCGCGTGTAATTTAGAGTTTATTCTATTGATGTGTGTAGCTAGTTTTTTTGACGGGTTGAGTTTGTTTTTATCTTCCGAGTGTTTGAGTTCCTCCAGTAGGCTCTCTTTCTCCCTTTGTCCTTTCTTTTTACGTACCGCTCCTGCCTGTATAAAGAGGCCCCTAACTACTGCTTTGAGAGTCAACCATTGCGTCGGAATGGTAGCCTCGTCGTTTGCGTGGTCCTCGTAGAACCAGCGAATCGTATTGGTCAGCTTTGTTATGAGGTTTGTCTCATTCAGCAGGGTTTCGTTTAGTCTCCAGGTACTTCTACCTCTCACGGGGTATAAGGTCTTAAAGGTAGTAATGACCGGAGCATGGTCTGACCATGTCCTCTGCCCTATCGTTACGTCTGAAGTATTCTGCAATGTCATTTTATCTACTAGGCACATATCTATGCGTGAGTATGTATGGTGAACTGGAGAGAAATATGTATAGTCTCTCCCGCTAGGGAATAAGTTGCGCCATGTGTCATATAGGTCGTGTTTGTGGAGGAGTGCGGCGAGGTTCCGGCTTAGGGAGGCCGCTTGGTGTAGGGGTTTTTTCCCCTGGGCTCGTTGGATGTCTAGGTTGGGATCTAGGGTACAGTTAAAATCTCCGCATATGATAGTGTGCCCCTGTCTAAGGTCCGCTACTTTTTGAAGAGCAGACCCCAGAAAGGAGGCCTGAGCGTCATTTGGGGCATACAGGGACGCCACTGTGACGTTGATGCCATTGAGAGCGCCTACCACGATTATCAAACTGCCTAATGTATCTTGGTAGATCTCAGTGGGCTGAAACACCCAATCCTTGTGGAATAGTATAGAGACCCCTTTGGATTTGTGCGGTGCTAATGCGTGGAATATTTGTGGGTAATAGGTCGATTTAAATGCTGGAGGATTACGTATACATAGGTGGGTTTCTTGTAGGCAGACTATTGCTGCTTGTGAAGCATGTATTTCCCTTAGGGCAGAGTGTCTTTTGAACGGGCTGTTCAGGCCATTGACATTCAGGGAGAGGCATTTAAATTGGTGTGTCATTCTATCGAGGGGGGTAGCATTGTGCGTTGAATGGGTTGTCCCAAATCTTGGGTGAGCGAGGATGTGGTCTTTCTCTCATGTCGGTAGGGAGTGAATTCTGGTTGGTATGCGTAAGTGCTAATAGTCGGGGAACGTGTCTTTGGTATAGTATCACAATTATAAGACATGCATAAACTAGGAGGGGAAAAACATAAACATGTACAACATAAACAAAGTATAAATACAATTCTCTCCATTGAGAGTGTAGCTTTGGGTGTACTGGGGAGCTGTCACGTGTCTCCCCAGTTATCATCCCAAGTGGGGGGTCGTGTGGAGCAAGTCAGCTCCTGAGCCGTAGTAGCTTTACAAACATCAGATTGCATAATCATGTGTAGTGATGTGATAATGGGGAAGCCATTATGGTCATCCTCCCGTTTCCCGCAGGGCATGGGCACCCGTCCCCGATGGAGGGATAATAACAATATCTTATGGTGCGTTAAAGGTAACTACATGCGATTCAGTCTGGGTATACGTGCGTTTTTTTTTTTTTTTTTGTCTGTGACTGTCATACGACGCTTGCATGGGCAGACTTGTATGGACAGTCTGGCAAACTTGGGGTATGACCTGTACCTCTGTCATCCCTAAGGTCTGGTGTTTAGGTCCCTGGGGGGTTATCACGACCCTGTTAGATGAGCGCCGGTCGCAGCCCATACATGCGGGAATCTAAGGGGTTACTACTACGTCATATGGACCCCTTTGTCATGATCGGCCCCGTGGGTCAGTATATGCCTGGTTTTGGCGGCTACCTTGGTCACTCTTCGGGTATTCGTAAGGGCTAACAGAATTTTTTAATGACAAGCTTTCGGGAGAACCTTCCTTTCTCAAGTCTGAAGCATTTCTGAGCAAGACGACACAGAATTCAAAGTTGAGTTGTGATACTGGGGTTAAAGCGACATGAGTGCAGAGAAGACACAAGTTTGATAGAAAATAGACACCATTCTTGCAGAGAGTAGTAAATATATTTCTAAAGATCGGAGTGAGGGGGCAGAGGGAGAAAAAAAAACAAGCAGACAGTGCAGAAGATGGTACACTTTATACATACACACACACACACACACACACACACACACACAAATATGTATGTGCAAACGCATGAACATATATACATACACATGTATACATTTTTTTTTAATTTTGTTTTTTTTTTGGAGTAATCAAAGAAAAGACCATTAAAATACCAACTTTCCGCCTGTAGCGTGTGTGTATAAACTATTTTTCATTTTTTTTTATCTTAGCCATTTCCAGAGTGCTGTGTCATGGTACCAGCAAATGCCATCTGCGGCTACATGATGCATGAAGGTAGCTGAGATCACGTGAATTTCTGTTCATATAGTAAAACCGTTTACATTTGACTTCATCAATCCAAGTCCAAAAAGATTACGTTTATGCATTGATGTGCAGTGAAAAAGACAGCTGGGCAACCTTGTGTTACTGGAAGGATGTGAAAAGGACAGCTGCTCCATGCGTTTCGCACCTTAGTAACTGTCTCTGAATTTATTTAATGTATAAACCGCTTTAAGTGTGTAAATTGTACACTTAATAAAAATAGAATCATCAAGGAGTTTATTCTCTAAAACAGTGAATTGTTGTGACTTGAACTCTAGATCGCTAAAATTTGGAGCTGGTTTTTCAATTCATTGGAATTTGGTGTACGGTGAATAAGCCCCTAAAACAAACCAACGAAGAATAAGTCTGAACATAAGTTTGATTTTTGCGTAGGGAAAGGGTAGCACTGATGAGAAGCATTAATCTTTTCTTTTTGCCAAAATATATAATCACCCTTTGAATGCCAGAGGGTGGACAATATACCACCATAAAAGATTTTTGGATTATGTTTAATATCTTACCTGCTTTTGTGACGAGGCATATCATTTATTTAATTAATTTTTAGAATCTTTTTATTTTAAGGTCCGTTTGGAAAACTATACATTCAGTGACCAAGAATCTTAAATACAATTCTGCCCTAATTCTCAGCTTACAAGCAGATAAAATGTTATTTGATATTATAGATCAAAGCTTTTACATCTGTGCTGATGGCATTGGGGTTATAATCTACAGATGTGGTAGAGCGCACATTCCACAATGCATTGTAAACGTTCTTATCCCAGAATTGGATTTCAGACAAGTGCATTGAGGGTTTGTACATGATACCAAAACCCGTAAGAAAATTTGGGGTACATGTTTAAAAGTTCCAAGTGATGACACTAGATTTAAACGACTTAAAAATAAATGAATACAATTTTAAAAAGCATTTGTGCTTTCTTAAATTTTAATGAATCATTTTTGTCTTTAACATCTAGATGAAGGTTTGGTCCCATAATAATTTTTTTCAGAACAGAAACAATTACTATTGTTTAATGCATTTTGTATTTATTTTTTTATGGATGTTTTCTTCCGGTAACATAGAAACATAGAAACATAGAATGTGACGGCAGATAAGAACCATTCGGCCCATCTAGTCTGCCCAATTTTCTAAATACTTTCATTAGTCCCTAGTCTTATCTTATAGTTAGGATAGCCTTATGCCTATCCCACGCATGCTTAAACTCCTTTACTGTGTTAACCTCTACCGCTTCAGCTGGAAGGCTATTCCATGCATCCACTACCCTCTCAGTAAAGTAATACTTCCTGATATTATTTTTAAACCTTTGTTCCTCTAATTTAAGACTATGTCCTCTTGTTGTGGTAGTTTTTCGTCTTTTAAATATAGTCTCCTCCTTTACTGTATTGATTCCCTTTATATATTTAAATGTTTCTATCATATCCCCCCTGTCTCGTCTTTCCTCCAAGCTATACATGTTAAGATCCTTTAACCTTTCCTGGTAAGTTTTATCCCGCAATCATGAACCAGTTTAGTAGCCCTTCTCTGAACCCTCTCTAAGGTATCAATATCCTTCTGAAGATACGGTCTCCAGTACTGTGTACAATACTCAAAGTGAGGTCTCACCAGTGTTCTGTACAATGGCATGAGCACTTCCCTCTTTCTACTGCTAATACCTCTCCCTATACAACCATGCATTCTGCTAGCACTCCCTGCTGCTCTATTACATTGTCTGCCTACCTTTAAGTCATCAGAAATAATCACCCCTATATCCCTTTCCTCAGATGTTGAGGTTAGGACTCTATCAAATATTCTGTACTCTGCCCTTAGGTTTTTACGTCCAAGATGCATTATCTTGCACTTATCCACATTAAATGTCAGTTGCCACAATTCTGACCATTTTTCTAGTTTACCTAAATCATTTGCCATTTGGCTTATCCCTCCTGGAACATCAACCCTGTTACATATCTTGGTATCATCAGCAAAAAGACATACCTTACCATCAAGACCTTCTGCAATATCACTAATAAAAATATTAAAGAGAATGGGTCCAAGTACAGATCCCTGAGGTACCCCACTGGTGACAAGTCCAAGCTTGAATATATTCCATTAACTACAACCCTCTGTTGCCTGTCACTCAGCCACTGCCTTACCCATTCAACAATATTGGAATCCAAACTTAAAGATTGCAGTTTATTGATAAGCCTTCTATGTGCAACAGTGTCAAAGCCTTACTGAAATCTAGGTAAGCAATGTCTACTGCACCACCCTGATCTATAATTTTAGTTACCCAATCAAAAAAATCAATAAGATTTGTTTGGCATGATCTCCCTGAAGTAAACCCATGTTGTCTCTGATCTTGAAATCCATGTGTTTTTAGATGTTCATCAATCCTATCCTTTAACATGGTTTCCATCACTTTCCCCACTACTGAAGTAAGGCTTACTGGCCTATAGTTGCCCGACTCCTCCCTATTACCTTTCTTGTGAATGGAAATAACATTTGCTAACTTCCAATCTTCTGGGACTACTCCTGTTAACAATGATTGGTTAAATAAATCTGTTAATGGTTTTGCTGGTACACCACTAAGCTCTTTTAATAGCTTTGGGTGTATTCCATCAGGTCCCATTGACTTATTTGTCTTTACTTTTGACAGTTGAAATAGAACCTCTTCCTCTGTAAACTCACGTGTAATAAATGACTCATTTATCCTTTTTCTCAACTGAGGTCCCTTTCCTTCATTTTCTTCTGTAAATACAGAACAAAAATATTCATTGAGGCAGTCAACCTGACCTTTATCCTCTTCTACATACCTTCCTTCTTTTGTTTTTAATCTAACTAATCCTTGTTTTACTTTTCTCTTCTCATTTATGTATCTAAAAAATGTTTTATCCCCCTTTTTTACTGACTGTGCTATTTTCTCTTCTGTGTGTGATTTGGAGGCTCTTATAACTTGCTTAGCCTCTTTCTGCCTAATCTTATAGATCATTTTGTCTCCCTCACTCTGGATTTTTTTATAATTCCTAAATGCTAACTTTTTGTTTTTAACTATTTTGGCCACATCTGCGGAGTACCACAGGGGTTTCTTGAATTTTTTGCTTTTACTGACAAGCCTAATGCAATTTTCTGTTGCCTTCAATGGTGCAACTTTTAAATAATCCCATTTCTCTTGGACTCCATTTAAATTGCTCCAGTCTGATAATGACTCCTCTACACATATTCTAATTTTAGAAAAGTCTGTTTTTCTAAAGTCTAAAACTTTTGTTTTGTGTGGTGTGACTCAGTCACTGTTCTTATATTAAACCACACTGACTGATGATCACTGGATCCTAAACTTTCACCTACAGTAATATCTGATACCAAATCTCCATTTGTTAACACTAAATCTAGTATGGCCTCTTTACGAGTTGGCTCCTCAACAACTTGCTTTAGAGACAACTCCAGTAGGGAGTTTAGAATATGTGTGCTCCTGGCACAAGTAGCTAATTTTGTTTTCCAATTTACATCAGGAAGATTAAAGTCACCCATGATGATAACTTCCCCCTTCATTGTCATTTAGCTATTTCCTCAACTAGTAGATTATCTAACTCTTCAATTTGTCCTAGGGGCCTATAAATCACACCTACACGAGTTACTGTGTGATTACCAAATTCTAACGTAGCCCAAACGGACTCTATGTTTGCCTCACTAACTTTTATTAGGCTAGATTTTATGCTATCCTTCACATACAAGGCCACCCCTCCCCTTTCTTGCCTTCCCTATCTTTCCTATATAAAGAGTACCCTGGTATTGCTATGTCCCAGTCATTTTTCTCATTGTACCATGTCTCAGTAACAGCGACTAAATCTACACTATCAGTTGCCATTATTGCCACAAGTTCATGGATCTTATTCCCTAAACTACGAGCATTTGTAGACATGACTCTAAGCTTATCATTTTTTAACACACTTGCTACAGGCACCTTCTGTCCTTGTTTTGGGGGACAATTGGATTGATGTTTTATCACCCTTTTGCCCCCCCCCCTCCTAGTTTAAATACATCCTAGCAAAACCTCTTAACTGCTCACTGAGAACATTTGTTCCCTTTTGAGAAAGATGCAAACCATCTTTTTTGTACAGCTTATCTCCATTCCAAACAGAGCTACCATGAGAAATAAAGCCAAATCCTTGCTCCCGACACCATTCACCAAGCCACAAATTAAGACATTGTTTAATTCCCTTTGCAGAGGAAATAGCAGCTTTATTACCAGCAAAATAATCAAGCAAAACAAAAATATAAACCTCTATCATTTCATTACAGACGAGAGCTCTGTCCATTTTTATATATCTAAAGTGTGCTTTATAAATGCAGGAGAAATGAGCAGAAAGGCAAGTTTGGTTACTGCCTTGGGCAATGGTTTGTCCAATCGGACTGGGGGGTGTTGAAATCCTTCCTGCTGTCTATAATTATGTAATTGTATACCTGGAGTCACAGAACTTATGTGCTTACATCACTACCTTGTTCCATTTCACCATTACTATTGAGAGCAGTTGCCCTGTCTCTACATTAGACAATATACAAATGTTGTGCCGAGCACCTCCCCATACGAGGAGGGTTCATATTTTGGCGAATAGGAACCGGCTAATCTCGTCTATATTGTAAGGATCAGTACTACATGAGAATTGTAGTTTTACCTCCATATTTGCTGTTTTTATACATATGCGGCATGGGGGGGGGGGGAGAAATTAAAATGGAAAATAAAAAAGGTAAAACAGCAAATTTTCGAAATCTCTATTGAGGCCAAATGGCAATAATGAATTAAGATTTAATATCCACCTCATTTCTAGTTGGCCCATTTTTTTTTTAAATTAAATCCCCTCTCTCCAGTTGATATTAACTCTCAGGATTCCCATACATTTAAAGGACCACTATAGTGGCAGGAAAATAAATTCTTTTTTTCCTGGCACTATGTAGACCTTAGGTCCCCCCCACCCTCATGGCCTTTCTCCAGCGCCGGGCTCCCTCGGTGCTAGTGACCTCTCCTCCTCCTGCTGACGTCAGCATTGAATGTGCATGCATTGGAAGAGCTGCGCGCGCATTCAAACAGCCCATAGGAAAGCATTACTCAATGCTTTCCCATGGACGTCGGCGTCGCGGAAGCGGCCTCTAGTGGCTGTCAGTGAGACAGTCACTAGAGGCTGGATTAACCCTCAGTGTAAACATAGCAGTTTCTCTGAAACTGCTATATTTTCAGCTGCTGGGTTAAAACTAGAGGGACCTGGCACCCAGACCACTTCATTGAGCTGAAGTGGTCTGGGTGCCTATAGTGGTCCTTTAAGGTGTTTTGAGTCAGATTTATGTTTTTGTTTAAAATATGAGAGGCTGTGCTTTTCAAATCCATTTTTAATGTTTCGTATATGTTCCTGTATCCTAGTGTTTAATGTTCTCTTGGTTCTCCCACATATGATAATCCAGTAGATCACTCTTACTGTGGCAGGTTATTAATTGGTTTATTTTATAATTTTTCTGTTTTTATTCTGAGAGTGGTTGAAACTTATGTCTCTCTTTTTCATTCCTGAGTTCTTACATGCCCCACAATAGCCACATCCATTAAAAAAAAAACCTTGTTCTAAAAAATGGGTTTGTGGACGTTCTGTGGTTTAATATGATTGCTCGTCAGACCCGTCCTTAGACTTGGTAGCCCCCTGTAAGTAACTATAGGATGTTCTTGGAGTATTTGATTTAATACGGCATCTTCCTTCAGTAATGGCCAATATTTATTTTAATTTAAGTTGAAGACTCTTACAGCTAAAGTCGCATATGAATGCGATGCTATTTGTGTCTTTAGTATCTTGTTTTTGCTTATATTTTAATAATTCTGTTCTATCTTTAATATCCAGTTCTTTGAATGCTTTGTTCAAAAGAATATCATCATAACCTTTCTGTTTAAAATCGTCTTGGATCTTGAGTGCCTGCATTTTAAAAACCTTATCTGAACAATTTCTCTTAATCCTCAACATTTGAGCTTTAGAATCATTGAGTAACCATGGAGAAAAATGGCAGCTATTCTCTTCAATATTGCTGTCTACATCAACAGGTTTAAAATAGGATAATATGTATTGGTCCCTGGGCAAATGCTGAAAAGAGATGCTTACCATAACTGCTTTAGTGACCCATAGTTGAGGGGAGAAGTCTGAGACCTAGAACGGAGTCTATGAAGAGGTTTTGCTAAATTATATTTTATATGTAATATATAGCAGTTGAAGAAATGTACTCCATGCTAATTTTGGAAAGAGTCAGGGAGCTCCAACAACCCGTGTTTGAAAGCAGACAATATTCTACCTGCCCCGTAAATAAAAAGAATGAATATTAAAAATCAAATAACGTTTTAACATGGTTTAAAACAGGAACTTGACTCCATACGTTCTGTGAATGTGAATAGGTAAGGTAGAGCTGGTACGTTGAATACCTTTATTGCATCAGGGGAGATGTATCTGTATTTGGAGTTGCCTACACTATAACCCTTAACACCAAAAACGATGGACTTGTGCAGAAGCACCAAAAGTATTTACCGCTTAAGCCTCGGACCACACCAATAAATTGATTTTAAAGTGCCCTTGGTTACTACACTGTTTTGTTTTTCTCAAAATTCTTTATTTAGGGTTTTCACAAAAATTACAACAAAGTTAGCGGAGTAGAAAATAATAGAATTGAGGGATCCACATTCTTTGACAGGGTAAAACATGCTGTACTTGGTCAGGCTGTAGAATAGACTGTAAGCACGTTTGAGCAGGGCCCTCTTCAACCTATGGTTCCTGTAAGTTTTCTTGTAATTGTCCTATTTGTAGTTAAATCCCACCTATCATATTATTATAAAGCGCTACGTAATCTGTTGGCACTATATAAATGGCAATAATAATATACACTGTTTTGGATTTAATCATACAGGTTGAACTTGTTTTTGGGTGGTGGGAAAAGTTCTCCAACTGGCTATTTTGGCCAACATTTTGAAAGCCTGATTTTTATCTCACCACAACACATTGTTTAGTGAATAATCTATTTTGTTTACTTTTCTCTTCTCTCTTTTTCTGGAGGGGAGATTGCCAACTTGTCAATAATCTGCTTTTTCTTTTTTACACGGCAGCAGGAACATGGCGGTGAGGAACTAGACAATGCTGAGGACTTGGAGCAAGATCAGAAGAAAGAGATGGAGAGAGACAATGCAAAAACTCGGAGAGATGAATATTACGGACTTCTTACATGAACATAATTGCAACTCTGGGACCTCCACAAATAAAAACATGGGATAGGGCACGCAAGAAGAAAACTGGCACCGGGCCCTAAAAAACAACACCGTAAAGTATACTACAGGATTCCGAGAACTGAAGCCAGCGTGCTACATGACCGTTTCTTATTTTGCTTCCCTTTCAAACACATTTTTTGTATCTGTAAACCGAGAGGATGTATATTTTTGTCTCTTTTGCCAGCAGAACATGACTGCTCATTCCTTGTCATGTATACTCGTTTTGGACTTCTGTATAAGGAAGATCTTGTTTAAAAGGGATTTAAGCACTAAGGACTAGCCTTCACATAAGCGCTTGTCCACTGTAAATCCAAATTCTGAGTGTGCAATACACAACATTTAAAAAGAAAGTGTTTTATTTCTGAGTTGGAAAGCCAACTTATAAAAAAAAATTATCAATAAAAAAACAAATTGGTTAAATTACTAATGTAGCACTTGTGAATTTAAGGCATGCCCCTGGTATGAACAGAGAACGCAGTAACAAATGAGTTTTTACATACCTGTATATTTGTGTGTGTGTTTTATTCGGAGTTGCTAATTTATTATGTACACCTACCACCAGGTTAGATTTATTTTCAGTCGAAGGCCTCCATCACAATCTATCACCTGTTTTCTCCTGTACCATTTTCGAAATCCTTTTTGAAAATGCTTGCTTGGGGGGTTTTTTTTGTTTTTTTTTTCATTATGTGCTGGTACGGAGTTGAAATTAGAATTTATCATCAACTTAAAATCGGGCTTAACTTTTGTCATTGCTAATAAGATAATCTTGAGATTAATATGCACAGGTTGAGAGGTTAATGACAAAATAGCACAGTAGTGGTGACGTGTGTCATTAACCTGTTGTCTTCCAAATAGACCTTGATATGAGTGATGCTCCTTTTTGAAGATGCACTGTAAGAAACCTAAACCCTGCAACTTACTGGAGCGGTGCTGCTATCTAGAGTAGTTTTAGTTTAATATCAAATCTTTTAGGAACAGATTGATATAAACAAAGTGTTGCTCTTGGCTTCATTGATAATATAGAAATAACGCTGCTGTGTCAGTGTCTGTCTTGTCCAAATTGGACGACATTGACTGGCTGAGAGACGTGGTGCCAGGGAGATAAAGTAACGGTTATAATTGTATCTGTGTAATAGTGCTTCTTTGCATTTTATTTGCATCAATCAAACAAGTGTTTGTATACTTTATGTTGCCATACAGTGAGGGGAAAAAGTATTTGATCCCCAGCTGATTTTGAACGTTTGCCCACTGACAAAGAAATGATCAGTCTATAATTTTAATGGTAGGTGTATTTTAACAGTTAGAGACGGAATAACAAAAAACAATCCAGAAAAATACATGTCAAAGTTATAAATTGATTTGCTTATCAACAAGTGTAAAAAGTATTTGACCTATTCGTCTTGGTACTTGGTGGCAAAACCCTTGTTGGCAATCAGAGGTCAGACATTTCTTGTAGTTGGCCACCAGGTTTGCACACATCTCAGGAGGGAGTTTGTCCCACTCCTCTTTGCAGATCCTCTCCAAGTCATTAAGGTTTCAAGGCTGACGTTTGGCAACTCAAACCTTCAGCTCATTACACAGATTTTCTATGGAATAAAGGTCTGGAGACTGGCTAGGCCACTCCAGGACCTTAATGTGCTTCTTCTTGAGCCACTCCTTTGTTGCCTTGGCTGTGTGTTTTGGGTCATTGTCATGCTGGAATACCCATTTACAACCCATTTTCAATGCCCTGGGTTCTCATCCAAGATTTGATAGTACATGGCCCCGTCCATCGTCCCTTTGATGCAGTGCAGTTGTCATATCCCTCAACCACCCCCAAAGCATAATGTTTTCACCTCCATGTTTGATGGTGGGGATGGTGTTCTTGGGGTCATAGGTAGCATTCCTCCTCCTCCTCCAAACACGGTAAGTTGAGTTGATGCCAAAGAGCTTGATTTTGGTCTCATCTGACCACAACACTTTCACCCAGTTCTCATCTGAATCATTTAGATGTTCATTGGCAAACCTCTTGAGCACGGGGACCTTGCGGACGCTGCAGGATTTCAGTCCTTCACTGCGTAGTGTGTTACCAATTGTTTTCTTGGTGACACTGGTCCCAACTGCATTGAGATCATTAACAAGATCCATCCGTATAGTTCTGGGCTGATTCCTCGCTGTTCTCATGATCATTGAAACTCCATGAGGTGAGATCTTGCATGGAGCACCAGACCGAGGGAGACTGAACGTTACTTTGTTTCTTCCATTTGCGAATAATCGCACCAACTGTTGTCACCGTCTCACCAAGCTGCTTGGCAATGGTCTTGTAGCCCATTCCAGGTCTACAATCTTGTCCCTGACATGCTTGGACAGCTCTTTTGTCTTGGCCATGGTGGAGAGTTTAGAATCTGATTGATTGCTTCTGTGGACAGATGTCTTTCATACATGTAACGAGCTGGGATTAGGAGCACTCCCTTTAAGAGAATGCTCATAATCTCAGCACGTTACCTGTATAAAAGACACCTGGGAGCCAGAAATCTTGCTGATTGGGGATCAAATACTTCTTTCACACATTGACATGCAAATCGATTTATCACTTTTTTTGACATGCGTTTTTCTGGAATTCTTTTTTTGGTATTCTGTCTCTCTCTGTTAAAATACACCTACCATTAAAATTATAGACTGATCATTTCTTTGTCAGTGGGCAAACGTTCAAAATCGGCAGGGTATCAAATACCTTTTTCCCCTCACTGTATATGATAAGATGTATATTATTTGTTTTTGCCTATGTGCATTTTTAAAAGGACTCTCCAGTCGTACTGAAGACACCAATGTAAATTAAGAGAATTTTTTTGTCTCACTCAGTCATTCATTTTTTTTATTTTAATTTTTTCACATTCAAATCATGTTTTTTATCTATGCTCCCTATTTTAACAAATCTGCTTCCTTAGATGTATTTGAGTACGTGCTCAGTAGTTGACCTGTTGACATCACTCTGCCAAAGGGCCAACCCGAGTCCTCTTATTATGTGTACCCCTACCCTTTAACAAGGTTTTGAAATACTACACAGGTAACCAGTAGACTGTGATTGGTTGTGGAAGTCATGCCTGATCTCTGTTTGGCTGAGCTATGTATGTACACAGAATACATCTAATAAGGAAGTTATTTTCTGAAAGGAGAAAGCATGGCTAAAAGTATAGAATATGCTCCAGGAAGCTGCATATTTCATATTTTTTTTAATAAAGCTAAAGAGATTTGAACAGGGAGAAAACCACAGCGTGAGTATGTGGCCAAAAACTATCAAAGACACCTAACTTGTTTGTGCTCAGAGTGTCCTTTAAGTTTGAACATTCTTGGAGTATTCGCTGATTTGTTGAAAATTGTTTACTGTAGTTTATCAAGTCTTTTTAGGTTCAATATGGAATGGCTCTCTATATGTGTTGATAAATCCCATCTACAGTGATTGCTGACGCTTGACACTGGCTGCAAGTTATAAGACCCTTTTTCCGCAGAACAGAACGCCTAAAGTGTTATCGAAAGACACTGAAATTATGTGATTGTGATTTCAATGACATAGATGTTAATGGCTGCCCGCAAGCAATTATCGAATAATAGAATGTGGTCAAAGGTTAAAACAGCACCTACCAACCACACAAGGGTACAAGGAATCTGTTTTGCCCCCAAAACCAATGTATATTCAGGAAAGTATAAAATTAAATTCCAACTCTTCCTATTGAAAGCAGTCCCTTATCACAAAGCTGTTCTATTCGCTCGAGATCTGGAGAATATGCACCCATTTGACTTTAAGGAAACCTCCATAATGATGATAACTTTCTAACAGTTTCATAATTTTCCTGGGAAAAGCAAAATTGAAAATGTGCAGTTTGTGTTGCTTCTGGTCTACAATGTAAGGACATTAGCATTGAGAAAGGGCTACTGCTCGAAACATTTGCTGCTTTAACTTTGTCCTCAAATAAATTGTGGTAGTACCTGGGTGTGCACACCTATACTGGATGTGCAGGACACTTGTTTGTTTTTTGGTTCTACAATGTTTGTCAAGTGTTCCGTTCCTTTCTAATGATGCTCATTTGGTATTCGGAGACCTTATATGTGTCACTAATACATTATTCACATCTTCAGAGCACCAGCTTGTATGGTTGACACCTTGTATCGCTGATCGGTGCATTCATACAGAGAAATCTGATACAGTGGAGTGCGATCATCTACAGACCACAAACCCCCTTAAGTGGTAACATGCATACAATACCACTGATTCTTATTCACAGAGCGATTAAGAACCAGTGATACTATATGCATGTTTCCACTTGGGGAGAGGATGGGGGGCAGGGTTGTTTTCTGTGGATGAATGTGCTTCTCTGTGTCCTATGTGTCTAGTTTCTTATTGTTGTATCACTAAGGCGGTGAAGTGCATGAATGAGAAGCAGCTGGATAATTTTATAATTTTCTTAATTTTTATTTTTTAAGCGCCTATTTTATTCAGTTAGTATATTGACTATGCATGGATACAGTTTACACCATATACGGACAGTACCAGCAATATATCCATCTATCACAACAGGTGACGGGCTTCTACTCTTCAATTTCTAGTTTTTGTCATCTAGACACTACTGTAACCTTGTCCTCCTGGCTGTAGCTTTGAGAAGAGGTTTAAGAGATTACCACCAGTACACTGGCATGAATAGATTTACCAGAGGTGACTGCTCAGGGCCCTGGGCATCATTTTGAGTCCAGGACCACTTCAAATGGAGTTTTACATCAAACAAAAAAAATACAGGTCTCAAAGCACATAACCGCTTTGTTGTGTTGGATATTATATGATGCTGGGAGAGGATATATCAAGCTGTTTAGTTTACTGGCCCCCACCTAAGAGAGTACAAAGGGTAGTTTACTTTTTTTTCCCACTCCATACTGCCAGCCAGCCTCTTTGGCAGACATTGGGAGGCTAGTGCACATGCGCAATAAAACACTCCCTGCTCCAATCCGATGGTCTCTGTAGATTTTGACTCGGTGAGAGCCTCTAGAAGCATTTAAACCCTGCAATAGAAACATTGCCTTTCCTGCTGAATGGGGGTGACATGGCGTCCAGACCAGTTTATTGAGATGAAGTGGTGGGTGCATATTTTGTCCCTTTAAACAGCACCCATGTCATGACTGCACAACAGATGTACTTAAAAACGCAAATTTCACAGACACTTGGGAAACTAGCTGATTAGTTCTATGCAAAAAATCATTATTGTGTTCGGTTGCTAGGCGTGAATTATCTTCAATAAGATGAGGACTCTGGGAGCTGTAACTAGAGTTCTGTGCTTTCTAATCTAGTGCTGTCATTGATGCCAATGTCTTTTAGGCCAGCTAAGAGTTACTGATATGAAGCAAACAGAAAATGAGGTCATCCAGTGCTGATTTAAAGGCACAATCACCAGTCTTCATGAGACTGTTCTATACCTGTGCCCAATAAATTAAAATGGCCAATGTTTCACTTTTGACGCCAGTAGTCGTGAATTCTCCGTAGACCGATTTTACAGCCCCATATAACAAAAGGATTGCTTGCTTTTTTGTGTGAGCTGGGAGGATCACTTTGTCAGATCATAAAGCTACCTCTCTAGCCTGCAATCTTGCTTGTCACTGAACAGATGCATGCCCCCTGGAGAAATTCTCTTTATAGTACACAATGACATTTAACCACGTACATGAAGATCATCAGTCTAGCAAATATCCTACCATAAAACACCGGCGTTACTTTTTTTGGCTCCGTATCTGAAAATTGCAATTGACTTCTGTGACTTTGCAAATCTTTAACCATTTAGATGATCCAGTAGAAGGCAATAGATTTGTCTTCTCCAGATCCACTTGGCAGTCAGAGGGTTAGCAAAACCAGAAATGTTTGCTGAAGTCATGCTATATGTCCTGTGCAATAAGCATTTAATTACTCTTCATCCATGACAGCTACACCATTATCTGAAAGGCTATATGCCTTATCTGATCTATTGAGAATCAAATTAAATAATAATGATAATTGTGTATGACATTGTTTCTCAAATTACACTATCAGGATCAGTACTAACAAAATAATTTCCTTGGTCCGGCCTAATGAGGCAATCCGACCTTCTGATAGTAACATAGTAACTTAGAATGAAAAAAGACAGAAATTCAAAGGCTACAAACTATCACATTTATTAGGGACCCAAACTCTCCCCAAATTGCAACATGCTTCTTCTTGACTCTGCTCTGATTTCGTGCTGGATCAACAACAATGTATTGATTAAAGTAACATGTTACTAACAACCTGTGTAAAAGTGCTGAGAATTTTTAAATTATTTTTGGATTGTAATGCAAAATTGTAGATTATGCTAGCTTTAGTGTACCTATAATCTTAATTTTATTAATGACAGGAGGCGAGTATTTGTTTAAGTCTCTCTTTACTAGAACTCCACAGCAGCACAGAAAAACAACCAATCAGAAAAAAGTTAGGTACTATAAAACTCCCCTCCCCATGCATCATTTCCTCTTTCAAGCTGCGGCAAAAACAGAACAAAGGCAGAAAAAATAATGGGAAGAAACGAAGTCCTAGATACAATTAATACAACGATGTCCACCATCCGAGAAGAACAGCGTTCATGGACTGTAAACTGAAACGAGAGAAAAACAGAATCGAACAAGTTGATTATCCAATGAAATGTACTCTGAATAAACATGTAGGTACCCAATGTAGCAACCAAAAGTACCTTTAATATGTAGATATCCCAACCCTACTTATGAAAAAACAAACATAAGAACAGGTGACAGGTAGCAGAGACAATAAGCAGAGTTGCATTCGTACCTGATTAACCAAACTATTAAAATTAAACAAGGGAGGGATAAGAATGGGTGGGAAATACTCGCCTCCTGTCATTAATAAAATTAAGATTATAGGTACACTAAAGCTAACATAATCTACAATTTTATAACATGACAGGAGGCTTCGTATTTGCTGTTTTAACGCTCAGTCAACAAATCCAACGCTGTTTGTTTCGCTGGTACCTATTCCGGGAGCTATCCGAGCAATCCTAAATGGACTTTCCAACTGCGATAAATGACAATAGACTGATCTGTGAAGATGCCAGTTGACGAAGCATCCCAAATACGGAAAAAAACACCATCCGCTGATAGATCCATTGTACGTGGGGTTGCGACCTGTTTCCTACCAGCCAGTCCATGAGCTGCCAAGCTGACCTATTAGCCATTTCCCTGTAGTTATAAAAGGTCATTTGCGGACTTAGGGCCGCGATAAGACACTGTCACCATGTCTCATCTCTTGATGTGTAAGGTGGCTCCACCGATCGTGCCCGGGTCACCCGGCGATGTGGCCTTGCAGGCAGATCTTCAATCTCAAGGAATGCGCCTAAGTCCACCAATTCTGCAATAGAACCGAGTAGGTTCTTTCGTTCCCTGATGGCCTACCCGGTGAGATGTCTCATCCGAGAATACATTTATTATGCAGGCAAGAGTGTGGCAAACTAGCTCTATCCCAAGTGATTCCAATATTCCAACTGGACTGTGTTATCCACGGCTGCGGTAGAGAAAGGACTCCAAAAAGGACGTCCAATCAGGGTCCCAAACTGAACTTATGTGGTGGAACGGTGGTCGACTATTCTGGAAATATTCAAAGGGATGGGAAACGTAAACCAGAGTTGAGATTCCCATCCAGATGTCAACGTCTAAGAGTGATAAGATGTACGGATCCAATGGCAATTGGGACCTGTATAACAACGAAGAGTCCTCACGTGCTGTAGAGAGACAGTGAAATAGTCCGACGATCCTGTTCCATGCCCGACCTGTCAAAATTTGTGTAGGGGTTCCTGGTATACACGCCACCTACAAGATAGGGTATAATATAGTGAGACCCTTAGGTCCCTGTACCCCTGACTGTCTGGGCAGGTATCTCCCAGAGTAGGCCCTAGGTCAAGGGACCCAGGAATGTGATTTTGATAACTGAAGTCAAAGTCTCCCTATAGAGGGATACCTCCCTTCTTAGCTTGGAGTCCCGCGAACAAATAGAATTCTCCAATATGCAGGCAAGGCGTAAAGTCATGACAGGTGACTCCAGAGAGCAGATATAGCGAAAAAAGAAGGGTCTAGCTTCAGCCGTCCGAAACATGTGTTGTCCCGTTTGAGAATGTCTGCAGCCCTATCTGAGTCTGCTACACATCCTGAGCCATACTCCAGTGGTAGGTTGTGACCCGACTTTGACGTCTGTGTAGGAGTCGGGGCACACCAGGTTCCTCCATAGAGTCTCGCAGGTCTCCTTGATGGTAGTTGAAAAGGTGGGTTAGCGTGAACCCAAACCAAAACGGCTCCCATGAGGGATATCTAGAGTATAGACGGAGGGCCCTCCATCTCCAAACCATGTTCTCCAGGTATGTGCTCAGAGGAGTAGGGGCAGTCCTGCCATCTTAACCCAAGATTGTAATGACCAGGGAACACAAGACAACCGTGGTTTCCGGTCTTACCATGCGATCCATGCGTACGGTGTACTTTCAGACCGGGTAGTAGGCCTTCCCTAGTCTTGTTACCCGAGCAAGGCAGTGCCAGTTTGCTCCCTGAAGGTCTCCGTATCTCATGTCATCTTGATATGGGAAAACTGTCTGCGCAGTTTGTTCGCAATGGACCGGATATCCAAAACAGAATGCAATTCTCTGTTTTATATAGTGCAGAATATACCAAAACCTGCACTCTTGTAATACCTGAGGCTCACCCGTTAGCCGTACCGTCTCAGGAGTGTGCGTAAATAAGTGGGAGTCTCCCCCCGTTATACCTCTGTAAGTATTTCTCACGTGTGGTACAGTGGTCCGGATCCAGTAGATCCATTACAGGAGATAAAATAGAGGGATCCAGTCTAAATATGTATATCCTGCATGATCAGGCAGCCCTCTATAACGAAATCAGTAGCACGGTCGTTAGAACTAATTGAATGCAGGAGGGACGCCCCTCTATGCAGTCATCGAGGTCTTATACAGGTATAAGCCTGTGTGATGAACAAATGGAAGGCACCGTAGAGCGTTGAGTGTATGAGAGAGCCGCGCTCTCTAATAATGTGACCGAATTCCGTGTCAGCGTCCGGCTGATAGCCTGAGCGGGCCGCACCCGTTAATAAAGAAACAGTAGAGTCTACATTTGTGACTGGTTCTCTCTATGAGAATGTGTCACTCCAAACATGTCCTCTGTATCCCGCTCAGTATCGGGCTGAGATTGAGGGAGGGCCGCGCCCACTAATAACAAATCAGTGTCCGGTTCTGTATATGAGAGGGGTTCGCTCTCTGTTCCTGTAAATAAAATATAATTCTCAGATCGAGGTGATGGAGGGCCGCACCCTCTTGTGATCCAAACTAGACTCAGGGTGACCAACTGCAGGGGTACACCAATTACTAATATCAGCATATGGCTGAGGTCCTTAGGTGGGTCTCTCCCTGACCACAAGACCTCTCTCTAAATCGCTCACCTGAAAAGGAATCAACTGGTAGTAAACCAGACCGATGGCAGATGGGATATTATACAACCTTGGGCCATGTCCATTCTTAATAACAGAAAGGGATGGTGCGAAAATGCAACCTTCGGAAACAATGATGGAAACTACCAACTGACCGCCCGGATCCCGTTCGCCCGGGGTCCATAATGACAGTCGGTAGCCTGAGGAAAGCTGGAGACATTCTCCGCAGTCCACGAGCGCCCTGGAGGTCGGAGGAGGTCAAGTCAGGCCTCTCGATGACCCGAGCGATAGGAAAAGGAAGGCACGAAAACAAAAACAATATGAAATGTAGATAAGGGTAAATACGTAAATTCTAACTCTGATAGAAGGCAAGTCAAGTAAGCCCCACTGAACAGGGCCAGGAGCTAACCTTACGCAGGAATAACTACCGATAGTTAGAGGATTAGTTGTTAAAGACAAGGAAACACTGTCCCCCCCTGTAGGCGTCTGAGTACCGGTCCCTGCCTGTGCGAAGTTCTCCTTGGAGACGTGCCGTTGCCGGGCTGGTGTAAACCGTGGATGCGTGCCTGGGGTCTTCATAAGAAACCTTGCCCTTCAGGCATGAGGTTTAGGGCCTTCACCCTTCCCACCATACTCAGGTGGCCGTATACTGGCGTCCTCTTGGATAGCATGGCAACGGTGCTTGCATGGACAACTGCCTATCTCCATGTCACTAGTGGGTACTGGGTTTTCCTCAGTGATATTCCCCCAGGCCTGCGGCCAAAAGGGGGTTCGGCACCGATAGAGCAGGCCCGTCAGAAGGGCACAGGCCAAGCAGGCCAAACGAATGGGCACAGAATAGTTGGCCAATCAAATAGGCACAGACATTGCAGGCCCTTCAAATAGGCACAGACATAGCAGGCCAATCAATGGGGCACAGACATAGCAGGCCAATTAAAGGGGCACAGACATAGCAGGCCAATCAAAGGGGCACAGACATAGCAGGCCAATCAATGGGGCACAGACAGAGCAGGCCCGTGATAGTGTTCCGACAGCCGTAGGGCCCATCTGCGTGTGTAGAGTCCACTATATATATATATATATATATATATATATATATATATATATAATGAAACAGGGAAAATAATTTCAATATGTAAAACCCACTAGCAGGGTAGTAATGTGATTATAACAGTATTTTTACATAATACCTCTGGATTAAGTTGCTATACTGTCTTCAGTCTAATATCACAGATGTTACAGCTACTAGTGATGAAGTGCTATACCACTATACAGGGAACTGGCAGACTTTAATGTTTGGCCAACGGCAAACCAAACTGCAGGCATCTCAGAGCAGTACAGGGTGTACTGCCTAAAGCCTATTCTCCTGCCCAGCAAAATATTTATATAAAATTATATAAATGTGGAGTCATCTTGGGTTATAGATTAACCCTGAGGAGGGTGAAGGGCCCTCATCTGATATAAAAAACTTTGGCCGTGATTGGAATCGGGCCTTGAGTGACAGAGGGGAGGAAAGCCCCTCAAACAGACCTCCAACCAGTTAGGAACAGACGGGGGAGGGGCTGCAAGGGCTCGCACCCTCCCCCACCTGGTCGGACACACGCGGTCCATGGGCGGAGGCGGCCGCGGCAAATCGGCCATGTGGGAAAGCAGATCTGGCCGCCGGGTGCTCATCTCGAGCTCCCCTGCGACCGGAAAAAACACTCACAGGACCGCCGAAGATAAACTCTGCGGTCCCGGAGCTCGGGGATCGAAGGAGGCAGATGCAGTCAGCATCCTGAAGCCCCCGAGCGGCACACACAGACACCGCCAGACATAAGGACAAAGGCGGAACAAAAAAATATAACAACGAGCATACACAAAGTTGGGAGACCGACAGGGGGGACAAGGCCAAGGGGATAGAGGGGACAGGAGGACCCCAAAGACCCCCCCAGAAATCCAAACTAAATACGTATATAACAGTGATAGCCTGAAGTTTCAAGTAAAAATAAAATCCTACAGGGCTTTTAATAAAACTGCATGTGTAAGGAAAATTTACACATGGCCAAGGTAATACTGCATATAAAATGAATCCCACAAGGCCTAAATAAAAAATTCTGAAAAGATATTCAATATATAAGCATAAAAATCCCACAAGGGAAAATAAAATACTGAATATGAAGAAATAAATCCCACAAGGAACATAACAATATTGTATTATAAAAATAAAATCCTCAAGGATTATAACAAAACTGCATTATAAGAATAAAATCCCACAAGGATTCTAACAGTACTGCATTATAAAAATAAAATCCCACATGGACTATAACAATACTGCATATAAAAATAAAATCCCACATGGACTATAACAATACTGCATTATAAAATTACAATTCCACAAGGATTCTAACAGTACTGCATTATAAAAATACAATCCCAGAAGGATTCTAACGGTACTGCATTATAAAAAATACAATCCCACAAGGATTCTAACGGTACTGCATTATAAAAAATACAATCCCAGAAGGATTCTAACGGTACTGCATTATAGAAATACAATCCCACATGGATTATAACAATACTGCATTATAAAAATACAATCCCACAAGGATTCTAACAGTACTGCATATAAAAATAAAATCCCACAAGGATTCTAACAGTACTGCATTATAAAAATACAATCCCACAAGGATTCTAACAGTACTGCATATAAAAATACAATCCCAGAAGGATTCTAACGGTACTGCATCATAAAAATACAATCCCACATGGATTCTAACAGTACTGCATTATAAAAATACAATCCCACATGGATTCTAACAGTACTGCATATAAAAATAAAATCCCACATGGATTCTAACAATACTGCATTTATAACTTTTCTGATTGGTTGTTTTTCTGTGCTGCTGTGGAGTTCTAGTAAAGAGAGACTTAAGCAAATACAAAGCCTTCTGTCATGTTATAAAATTTAAATGTTATAAATAAAATATATTTCATTCTAATGCTGGAGTGTTCTATAATTTGCATAGTTTCCTGTTCTCTTTTTTTTATAAAGTAAAGTTAATAACTAAACCACTCCAGCTTGGGTTTAGCAAAGTTCCTTTAAATTACTTAAAGGGTTATACCAACCCTGAAAATGTATTTATTCAGTAATGCCCTCTTGGCCATTACTGACTTGCTCCCCCCTCCCCCTTAATAGGGAACATTAATTCTAATAAAAACCAATAAACTTACCTGGAATCCAGCACGAGGAAAAGCTCTCACATGGTTTCCATGTGTCATACTACCTCTCAGCCCTTGCCACTCCTCTTTCCTCAGCCAACACCAAACATCTTCCATTAGATGCCCCTTCCCGCCATTTGTTCAATGTCGAATGAAGCACGCACTACGGGGCATGTGCAGTGACATGGCAAAAACTGTTGTTCCATCCTACTTTAACCCCCTTAAGGACCAAACTTCTGGAATAAAAGGGAATCATGACCTGTCACACACGTCATGTGTCCTTAAGGGGTTAAAGCCAAATCACTTGTTGGCTAAACACATATATATGTAGTAAATCACTAATTGTCCTAATTGTTCCTCAACCAGTCATTTCACTCCTATGCTGATTTAAACCCTTCTCTGACATATCTTACTTGCCCAGTCGTATAAGTAGTCCAAGAGTGTTTGACTTGGCTCTGTTATTTCGACTATTACCTCTGGAATCCCTGACCTTGGCTTTGTGTACTTGATGATTATTATTATTATTCTACCATGTCCTATCCTTGACCTGTCTCTGTATTCTATATTAGAACTATATTCTTTGCTTCATACTTTAAGCCCGGTCTCTCTAAGATCCAGTAATAGGTATTTATCTTTTAACTATTGCCTCTAGTTTGCATGTTAGTCCCTTGACACCATGCCTCTTCTCCTGTCACAGCTCCCTTGCACAGTTCAATCAAATGCTTCTCACAGAGGAGATTCTGCTGAATCTTAAATCACCTCTCATGACAAACCGTTATATCCTCAAGGCCAAACAATGAAAATCTTTTTTTTTTCTCACCTCGAAAATACACAAAGCTTCACTGACCAGCAAATGAAAATGAGATTTTAAAGATTTGTACAGGTACTGGAGTTGAACTGAGGATGAGAATTGGTGAGATAAATGGTGTACAACAGAGAGAATAGATTTCTTGTACCGATAATTACTCCGATAAGAATAGATAACATATAACCTTAGTCATAATTTGTTCATCTTTTTTTTAGTGTCCTATCATGTGATTGAGACTGAGAGCCGCAGATACCCTAAGTCCCAGGTACATATAGTTACATAGTTACATAGCTGAAAAGAGACTTGCGTCCATCAAGTTCAGCCTTCCTCACATTTGTTTTTTGCTGTTGATCCAAAAGAAGGCAAAAAAACCCAGTTTGAAGCACAATTTTGCAACAAGCTAGGAAAAAAATTCCTTCTTGACCCCAGAATGGCAGTCAGATTTATCCTTCGATCAAGCAGTTATTACCCTACATTGACAGATTATATCCTTGAATATTCTGTTTTTGCAAGTATTCATCTAGTAGCTGTTTGAACATCTGTATGGACTCTGAAAAAATTAATCAAATCAGAAGAAGGCCAGTAGGACGACGAGAGGCGTCACACTGCTCATCAGCTGAAGCCTGAAACTACAGACTTTTCTCAGCATTTTTATTATTAATGAACAGAGACAGTGGGCACCAAGTTGGCAAGCCCACCAAGACATCAAATATGCAGCTTTTATGTTTTATTTTCCAATACACTTTTTTTGGTACTGTACTATTTTTTATTTTTTTGTTTGTTTTTGGTTCCCCTCCATTCACGTTTAAAGCCCAAAATATTGCGTGGAAGTCATTCCTTCCAGTATGGAATATTTTCCTCTCTAGTAGAACCATCAAAATCCAGAGCTAGGGTGACATCGCTCTGGTAAATGTGAGTTGAACCCCAGACATTTTACTATTGATTTTATTGATTAATATTGATTGTTACAGATAGTGTGCACTATTATCTATCTAATCTTATTATTTTTAGATTTGGATTAATAAGAAAAAATATTCTTTTTATGTTAAGTATTCCAAGAGCACTGCTTTTTGGTATATTTTCTAAAGATCATTATACATTAGATCACATTATAAGATCACATTCAGAAAAGTATTTAAATATTATTGTGTTGTATTTTTAATAACATAAAATACTATATCTGTTCACATTCTCTGCCCTACTTCCATAATTTAAATCAGATGAGCCCGTTCATTCGGTCTGGGCAAATAGTGGTTTAATGTGTCCTGTTCAGATTAGCAAGCCTTCTCTGGTGTGAGAATGGAACTCTGGGGAACTGTCCCTAAAAGAGGATTTGTGCTGATTCAGCGGATCACTATACGATGCTTATAATGCTCTTTAATGCTTTTTTTATTTGAACTTGCTGTGCAGTTTTAGATCATTTAGGTTCTTTTATTTATATATAAAGCAAATTAAATATTGTCTTAAGGGGTCAGCGATGCCTTAATTTAAATGACTTATAATAAATAGTCCAGTGCGAAAAATGTAGATGTTAACAAAAGGTTATATAATTAATTCATAGCCAGAGGGAAGAAAAAAAAAAGTAATAAGCTGACTCTGTCACCTTCGGCAGTCTTTGCTTTATTGTAAAGCAGTCCAGTAATAGTCCAGTACATGGCGTGTATCGAGCACAGGGACTGCCTGCAGCACAACATTAGGACAATGTGACAAAGTTCTCTAACGCTGGACCGCCTCTACAAAGCTATTGCTGGATTTGTGTGTACCAAGCACTCCGGTTTACCACCCATTATTCTTTGCGGCAATAGGTATCTGATTTCTATGGCTTGGTCCCACACAAATTGGATTCTTTGGTCAGTGTGAGGGGCTATTGCTGAAGTTAACCACCAGTAAGAAATCTGGCAAAACTAAAGGTCATTGCACTGATTTGGGGAGGGAGAGGGGTATTAAATGGCATTAATGAGGGTGACGTACAGCGTGCTGTGCCTGTCATGAACAAACTAATTTATTAGCAATCTACGTAAATTTGATCATTCTAGTGTCCTGTTTTTGTGTTTCCTTGAGCATTAGTCTCAGTATACAGGTGAAGACTGCACAGGTCGCTGCGGAGGGTGGACATGTGGCTTCAGTTACTGCAACAGGGTGGAGAGGTGGCAATTTCTATGGCCTCGCAGCAGGAAGGTGCAAAATATACATTGTGATTCTGTATTCCTTTCCCACCGGGTCTGTGCTCTCTTCTCTACCTGTCAATGAAGGTACTGTATGAGTATGGCCAAGAGATTTCTTCTTCTGGTTAAATGGACACACCGGACCCCTAAAGCACTTTAGCTTGCTCAAATGCTTCATGTGTGAAGAGTGCGCCCTCTTTATTTGTTTATTGTACAAGAAGGTGCAGATCTCAACAGAAATTGACACTTTTATATATTAAACTTGTTACACCCAAGGAATAAATGTATGATTAAATGCGTTCGTGTTTTTTGGGGTATATTTACTAAACATAGTTTTGTATCTTATTTGTAGTTGGGCAGTGAAGTGTACCTTTGATGCTGTAATGCAGGTGTCCTCAAACTCCGGGCCTCCCCAGATGTTGCTGAACTACAGCTCCCATGATTCTTTGAATTACATAGATAGCCAGAGAATCATGGGAGTTGTAGTTCAGCAACATCTGGGGGGGCAGAGTTTGAGGACCTCTGCTGTAATGGAAACAATCTCCTCTCCTTTTCTGCTTGAAGGAGCTACTTGTGGAACTAGACTAGAGAGTAAATATAATGGACAAACATGCATGCTGTCACCAGACTCATGAAGACTCAATCAAAATATAAAGTGTAAAGCAGTGGTGTAACAACACAAAATGAAGACAAAAAAATGCGGATTCACTCCAATTCATAGTTTAGTGGATATATACCAATGCATGTTTATTCATTCCCTTAAATAAAAATAAGTTTCATGAACTAGGGCAATCAGTCACATCAGTCCCTTTCAGTTACTTAGTAAAACATTCGATTTAGATTAAATAAAGATGTCTGTAGCAACATATAGTGAGATATAACAAACCCACACATCTCTCCCACCAGCCCCAGCCTACACTAACTGTTGAGCCTCCGGAGTCAGCATTTACAGCATATCTATGTCTTATTCACTGAGATTTGGAAATCGGGTTTTTTTAGGTTTCAGTTTTTGTCCATTTAGCCATACTACAGGACTATTCTTTCTGGGTTACTTTCTAGAGTTTGCAAATGGCGGAATGTGCTCCAAAGCCCTATTGCAATCACATAATGTATACAATACAGATTCTAAAAATATATTAAATATATCTAATTATTTCCTCCAGCCTGGGCTATTATACAGGAATCCAGGGGGACAGGAATCCTGTCTAAGAACATAGCTCATATAATAGACTGTACTGCAGTGTTATATGTTTTATTATATGTGCATTATATGTTTTAAGTATATAAAGAAAGACAATTAAAGAAATATTTACCATATCAAATTAGAGCAACCTTTTGGAGCCTATGGCCGCCTTTCCAGTACAGCCCTAAATATTAATCTTCACTCGCATCCTTACATCAAAACCTGTTCTAGCAATCCTACATTAACATACTAGTGAGTGTGGATTAGATGGGATATTACAATGCCTATCATTATGTAATAGAAACATTTTAAATAGAAATAAGCATTGCAGAATAATCCATACAGCCATTTTAAAGCATAATGTATTTTATTCAGCTATTATTAATGTCCCATATTATATGTTAAAGGGTCTACTCCAAACACCATGACCACTTCAGTGTTTTCTGAAGTGGCCATAAACATTGTATTATGATGTGTTCCTGTCTTCATTAAAACTTTACTATGCATCCTTCCTGATGGACCTGTGGACTTTATGGTGAACACTTTGTATGTGTGGCATTTCTCTATGTAACACTGCAAATACAGCGATGAACCTCTTAGCTGCTGGAGGTGTAAACTCTTCTTTTGATTGCATCATTAACCAGCCCAGAACAAGGTTCAAAACTGATTCTGTTCAAAACTGATATCTGATGCCAGCACGGACAGCATTCTGGTGCCAGAGATTCAGTGGTGGCATGTCCCACCATGCCGCCTCTGTCTTCTCATCAGTCCAACCTCTCTGACCTGCTTTCCATCACCTGTGGGGGAGGGGGATGACGTCAACCAAGTAGGATTGGACTGAGGGGACAAATTGGACTCGGTGATGGAACAGAGGCACGTTTTAGTAAGAGAACTTCAGAAAGGGTTACTCTAGCTAAAATTAATGTTTTATGAAAATACTATTTTTTGATTGGAGTATATCATTGAAGGTTGTGAATTTACAGGTGGTTGGCGAATTCATGATTTTTTTTTTGCATCCAAAATGCCATCTTTAGTTGTGGTTCCCTTTGTGGTATGCCAACCTCTGTTTTCTGTTTTGGTATGGTACCATCACTTTCACATTGCGTTTATAAAACTCCCAACCAGGACTATGTTGTCCAGCTTTTGAGGGAGTTCTAGTTGAAACTGTTACAAGTCAAATCATTACTAACCTCTTGTCACTAAAATTGGGAAAATGTTTCAATGATCTGCGTTTTATGTTTTCATCAAAGCATTTTGTGTTTCCATTGACCACTTTACTGGCAGGGAGCTATAGAATATACAATATGGAACAATTATCTGTACTCTGACATTACAGCAGATTCAATGGGAGGTAAGACCACTTTACGATCCCCTGTATGCAGTTCATATTTAAAGGTTTACATGTTTTACTTATCATTTAACTTTGCTATGTGAGATTTAACTATGGCGTGATTATCTGGTTCTAGCTGGTTTATTCCAGGCCATTTACTGAAAGACTTCACAGGGTATGTAGAATAAAGTTACCAGAGAAGAGATGGATAGAGAAGGATACAATATATAAATATTGATGTGATATTATTCACAATGTCCGCATTTACGATTTAATAATTATTATTAACAATATACTCCTGATATTTTGTCAAAATGTGACATCTGTAATTCTCGGTGATCCTTAGTGCCTTGTGAAGCCAGTTTATGAAAAAGAACATGATTTTGTGAAGGTATTTGCGGTCACCCATCTCAGGTTGACAGACTCCTTTTTTAGTCCCACTCCAAGCACCATGGTTTAAATAGTTCCTAAACCGTGAGTTATACTCTGTAGAATATTTATTGGACTCTAACACTCCTTACAAGTGGTTAGGCTTAACAAAAAATATACCTGTGAAAAGGTTTAAATAATTAGAATTATAGCCAAGATCCAAAAAAGACCTCTCAGAGTCAATTTAACAAACCAGTTCCAGAACACAGAGGACAGGAATAGTAATAAGACAAGTTTGATCAATATCAAGATAAAATGAACAAAGACCGCACATTGTGGTTAAGCAAATTGGCGACCAGGCAATTAGAAACATAGAAACATAGAATGTGACGGCAGATAAGAACCATTCGGCCCATCTAGTCTGCCCAATTTTCTAAAAACTTTCATTAGTCCCTAGCCTTATCTATAGTTAGGATAGCCTTATGCCTATCCCATGCATGCTTAAACTCCTTTACTGTGTTAACCTCTACCACTTCTAATTATTTTTCATTGCAATGGAATAACATAGGCTGGAATGTAACATCACCCGGCCTGGGTCTTTCTGATATGCGCAGATGGTGCAAGATTTGTGGTGCACGAATGATCATTGGAATTTTCAGTCATCCAATGACACATAGATATGACGTGTTTGAAAAGACATTGGGGGTGGGGGCAGTGACTGGCATCCAAATTAATGGCGAAATGATGCAGAGGATCAGTCTGTGGAACATCATAACAAACAGGAAGCCAGAGGTAATGTAACAATGTTACAATAACTGATAAAGAGAATGTCATCCAATTCCAGACTGTGAGCTTCAGAGGATGCCTGTTGCCTAGGAGCCATCTTTGATATTTCAGGAATCAGACTTAGAATCCGAATCATTCTTATTCATGGCGCGACCCATTCTTTTCCATCGCTAGATGTGCAAATTTGAAGTGTGGGAAAGGTATAATTCCGTTTTCTAAAACAATCAGAGCAGAGCTCTTCGGATCTGCATCCATCTCTATAAGGAGCTAACTCTGTCCCCCATTATCCAATACTTTATTGGGAATACCCTCTGCTGTCTTTTAACAGAGTGGCCAGGGATATAGAGGCTTACTTGACTCGTCTCACCAGTTCCAAGGAAATTCTAACATATTCACACAAATAATCACTCCCAGATAGAACCATACAGTAAATGTGTACTTCTAATCACATAAACGCAATCCCACGCACACAGATAATATATTCCTAGATACACATAGTACAAGACACATGAACACACAGGCTTATTCACTAAACTGTAACTTGCTAGCAATTCAAAGTGAATTTGAGTAAGTTTAGTAGTAACAACCTAAACACATTTAGATACATTAACTGGGCAAAGAGACTCTGGCGTTGGACATTTATATATATACAGATGTACCTGTTTAAAAAACAATTCCTTCTAAAACCATGATATTTCTACAGCAAAATATTGGTGCTTTGTAAACACTAAAAAATAATCATAAGAATTAGTGAAAACTCTGGACTATGCGAATATTTTAGCTGCAGGCTTTGTAATTACATTGCAATGACATTGTCAAGCATCATAGACTTTGTTCCGTCACTTGTTGAAATATGCTTCAGCCCATGAATAATATTCTAATACTTTCAACATATTCTTATTGAATACATTCTAACCATGTACAGATGACTTTCTTTTCAAAGCAGAGCAAGGAGTAGAAGTGTTTTTGAAGCAATCAGATAAAAGCAGACATATAATAACAATTCCAAGAGCAGACAGAATGAGATTTGAATAAATTCTATTGTATAACTGACTAAGCTGAAAGTGTAATGATATACATAGAGCCTTCACCTTGCTTAAAATCCAAAAGACATTGTCTCCAAAGGATCAAATTATAAAAATACCATGAAAAAAATCAGAAATAATCTGATTGTTCAGGGCTTAGTTTAAGAAGGAATCAATCTTTTACAAGGCACACTGTCTAGGATTCTTTATATTAAGTGTGAATTTATTGAATCCTGGCTGGGCCAACCATAGAAACATAGAATGTGACTGCAGATAAGAACCATTTGGCCCATCTAGTCTGCCCAATTTTCTAAATACTTTAATTAGTCCCTGACCTTATCTTATAGTTAGGATGGCCTTATGCCTATCCCACGCATGCTTAAACTCCTTTACTGTATTAACCTCTACCACGTCAGCTGGAAGGCTATTCCATGCATCCACTACTCTCTCAGTAAAGTAATACTTTCTGATATTATTTTTAAACCTTTGTCCCTCTAATTTAAGACTATGTCCTCTTCTTGTGGTAACCCAAAAGAGGTCCGATGGGACCATGAAATCAACTTTAAGGAGAGGGCATGTCCCACAAGGAGGTAGCAGATTCAACTACAGACCCCCTACCAATCCCAATCAGTGACTTTCTGTACCGTTAGCTGACCTACTTCAGTTATTGCTAAAATACGGAGATCAGTTTGATCCCCCAATCCCCTTTACACTCACAAAATTGGAGAAATTTTCAGGCTCATCAATAATGTATAAAACACAAAATAACACAAAACAGAAAAAGGGTGCGCCTCAGAACAAATGGTAGAAATAATAATAATAGTCCAAATGACTTATCATAAATCCAGAATGATGCAATCCACGCTTATAGGGAGGACTCTTGAAATACAATAGGATGGAAAAGGATGGAACTTCAGTGTGAAATAATCTCTCACAGAAAGGTTGCTGGATGCAGTATCCTCATCTGGACATTACGGAAAAGCCATTTAAATTAGCAGTGGACGTTGGCTGCGGGACAGGAAATTCCACTCGGAAACCTGCTGCTCATTTCCAGGAAGTGATTGGAGCAGACCAGGCCCGGACTGGCCATCGGGCATACCGGGCAAATGCCCGGTGGGCCGCGATGGCCGTGGGGCCGAGGCCAGCAGGGGATCTCCCCAGCCGGCCCCTGCAGGGCCAGCGCTACCCGAGCGCCGGCCCTGCTATGTGTCTCCGTGGGCCGGTGGGGAGATCAAAAATCTCCCTCACCGGCCCAGAGGCAGGGAGATGCGGCCACCAGCTGGGTGAGGGAGGGAGGACCCGGCGGAGCTCTAACAAGCAGCTCCGCCGGGTCATCTCGCGGGATTCTGAGCGTTGCTGCGGCAACGCTCAGATCTCGCGAGAGTGAACTCTAACCTGCAGGTTAGAGTTCACTATCACCACTGGGCCACCAGGGAAGGCAGCATGGCTCCCCACCCCTCAGGCATAATGGATCTCCTCCCCCCCCTCCCCTCCCAGGATAAAGGTAAGAAGGGAGGGGGGGGGAATATATATATATATTTTTTTATTAGTAAAAAAAAAATATTTAAATTTAAATAAAAAATACATTCACTCACACACACAGCACCCCCTACAGCCCCAGACACAGCCCCCAGACACACCCCAGACACCCCAGACACAGCCCCCAGACACACACACACAGCACCCCCAGACACAGCCCCAGACACAGCACCCCCAGACACACACAGCACCCCCAGACACACAGCACCCCAGGCCACAGCCCCAGACACAGCACCCCCAGACACACACAGCACCCCAGACACACACAGCACTCAGACACACACCCCCAGACACACACACTGCACCCAGACACACTGCCCCAGACGCACCCAGACACACACTGCACAGCACGCACCCAGACTCACACAGCACCCCACTGCACCCAGACACACACAGCACCCCCAGACACACACACCCCAGACACACACAGCGCCCCAGACACACACAGAACCCAGACACACACAGCACCCCCAGACACACACAGCGCACCCAGACACACACTGCACCCCCAGACACACACAGAACCCCCAGACACACACAGAACGCCCAGACACACACAGAACCCAGACACACACAGAACCCAGACACACACCGCGCACCCAGACACACACCGCGCACCCAGACACACACAGCGCACCCAGACACACACAGCGCACCCAGACACACACAGCACCCCCCAGACACACACAGCACCCCCCAGACACAGCACCCCCCAGACACACACAGCACCCAGACACACACAGCACCCTCACTCACACACACAGCACACTCCCACACATATACAGCAAACACATAAATATATAAAATAACCCTCAGTGAGTTAACAGACAAAGAAAATTAGAAACCTAGAATGTGACAGCAGATAAAAACACCCTCACACACAGCACCCCTCTTACATACACACACTGCGCTCCCCACACATACAATAAGTCCAAATATATATATATATATATACACACACACACACACACACACACTACAGCACCCCTCACACTGCACCACTACACACATTACGCTCCAGATACACACTAGATCCCATACCCTATATGCACTCTTAATCCTCTACACACACACACACACACACACACTGGGTCCTTCACACAGTAGATCTCCTACACACACACACTACATTCCTTGTCAGCAAACACATACAACATTCTCTAAACACACCCTCTCTGCAACCCCTACACACACTACGTCACCTATACACACACACTTCAGCCCCTATACACACACTCTCTACAGCCCCTAGCCACACATATTATACCACAAACACAAATTCAATTGACCTATTTAGACAATACCACACCACACTCTACACACACGCAATCCCACAATCAGGCTCCAAACATATGCACCATGCACTTTCCTGGCCCTTTTGTCCTCTGGTATCCCACTTGTGGAGACACCAGAGACAATTTAAAAGCAAACACAGCGCAAACATGTTATTACATTTGCTTGCGCTGCGCAGAACAAATTCAGGGCCTTTTTCTAATGCTAGAGCTCTTCAGCAGGGCTCTGGGCATTGAACCAACATGCTCACTTTGAGAGGGGGCGTGCTTGTAATTAGTGATGACAAAACACACACTTACTGGCCCCGTCCCCTTCTTAGGGGGCCGCTCTGATTGAAAAATGCCCGGGCCTAATTTTTTTCCCAGTCCGGCCCTGGAGCAGACACTAGTGAGAGTCAATTAAATGTAGCCCGATCATGCACTTCTGAGAAGAATATTACTTCTATGTAGTACATACCCGTGAAGACCTTTTCCATTCTATTGTATTTCAAGAGTCCTCCCTATAAGCGTGGATGGCATCATTCTGGATTTATGATAAGTCATTTGGACTATTATTATTATTTCTACCCTTTTTCTGTTTTGTGTTATTTTGTGTTTTATCTATTGTTAGGGGATTAGAGGGGACTCCCCTTTTTCCTTGAGGTGTGCAGCCGTGTGCTGTGTATAATATTTATTTTCTGTGGCAGCCTAGCGCTGACTCTTCCCTTTGATTCATCAATAATGTAATTGATGAGGTTGAACATTTCTCCAATTTTGTGAATTGTAACATTGAAATAAGGGGCTAATTGTTAATTATACATTTTTCTTTCTCTGTTTATGTGTTTAGGTCTATCCTATTTTTCCATCATCAGTTCAATACCTGCCCTGAGGACACAAAGTAAAGACCGGGAATACATATAAATTAGTTTTTCAGAAAAGGCAGAAAGGTTTATTCTAGATAAGAACTATGAATAAATAAAAAATTTTAAAAATGAAGGGGTGCTGACAGGAAATTACGGACTTCCTGGTACGATATATAACAGGTTTAAGGTTTAGTAGTGGATTCATGGGGGCAGCATTTTGATCTTGGAACCAGGCACCTCAATGTCTTGGACCAGTCCTGATCCTGGATTCCGCTTCCCCAATTATATCTTCTGACTTTACTTCCACCTGTGAGCAATGTTGTCTGCTCCCACTTACCTGACTCTGTCTCCTGTTCTCTCGATTCTGTCAGAAATACCGAGATGAGCGATACCCAACAGATTTTAAAACATTGTACCACTATCGCTAATTGTTACGCTACTTGGGTGATTTGGATGGGAACTCAACTGCAGCTTGTAAACTCCCTAATTACAATAGTGAAGAAACTGAGAATTTTTAAAGTATCAATACTGCAGCTTTAAGAAAAGAGAGAATTGCTGGTAACTTGATTCAAACGAAGTTTTAATAAGTGTTAAACTTAAATGAATTGCATTTAGGCAATAATCGAATAAGAAGTGCAAGTAATCAACAACACAAAGTTCATTAATAAGTATTTCCCTTTAGAGATGCATTAAGTAACATTCTTTAAGTTCATGAGAATAATCTTCAATAGAAACAATAAGCAAGTAGCTAAGAATATTTGCAAAGCAGGAACAGTTCATAGTTAATAAGTAGCCATATAATTAGTAGCTTGAAGCACTGAGTGTATTTGCAAAGCAAGAAACAGTTCATTGTGAATAAGCCTGATGGGAGTTGTCCTCCATATAATTAGTAGCCTAAAGCAGTGAAGATTTAGTAAGCAAGCATTAGTTCATTATTAAATGATATTGTAGACAAATAGCTGAAAGATATACTTAAGGTTAATGTGAGTAGTCCTCCAATAGTTCAGAGATATGGTCCACTTATAAAGTAAGTGAGTTTCTGTTCTCCAGTAATCCTCTATGGCATAAAGTATACTTGTCTTAGCCCAGAAGGCTAGGACGACATCAGAGCTTGTAGAGCTGGCGTGTCCCAGGAGCCAGCGTGCATACTTGGAAGTAGGACCCACATTGCCAGAGCCTGTGGAGAGGTAAGTCTGGCGGAAGTAGCTCCCAGTATCACCAAGCACCCTCTCTCTGGCGCGGTCTCCCTAAATACCGTCAGAGCTGCGTCAGAGGGGGGGGCGGGGTCCGGCTCCGGATAGCGGATTGCCGAACCCGAAAGTGTTACCGCATGCCACTAATAATTCTGGAACGGATAAATAAATAAAAATACAAAATTGTGTAAATGTTCTTAATTTTTATGTTTTTCAGCGTACCTGAACTGCGATCTGTACAGGAAATGGTACCGTATCATACTTCATGTACTAACTATGCATTTCAAGTTTCAAATAAATGCGAAAACAATTTAAACAATCAAACGCAGTAGTGAACTGGTTAATCACGCCTTCAATGAAAAGGATTGTTTAGAAAATATTGACCCATATTTTATCTTATTTTGATTTTTTTTTTCTCTTGAGTCCCTTAAAAAAAAAAGATTACTGTTCATTTCTATAGCGTACACTATAAATAGCGATCCTCGGAAAATGAAAACCATTTATAGATAAAATAAAAAATAAAATACCTTCTCAACAAATAATACAGTCTCAAAGATGTTCCATTTAGAAAAGAAAGGGAAAAAAAAGACAAAACACCCCAACTCTCTCCAGTTGTGATCCGTGTTCCATTTTGTTGCTGATTGAAAAAGGTCTGCGATAATTTGAAAATGTTCTCAAGTGTCGTCTTTTTTTTGTTCCTTCTTGTTGTGTTTTCAGACCTGCGTCTCTGCATTCAGTACGCGAAATCTGAACATTATCTCTCCATCCATTATTCTGAAAACCATCATGTGGCTGAAACACTAAATGATGACATTTTTAAAACCCAAGTATCGTATTGAGATGTCGGAATGGTCAAATGGGTTATTCTGTCATTATGATCTATAGGTGACAAGAATGTCAAGGTTGCAAAGTATGAAATTCGATTTTTACTATTCAGGAACCTTGAACAATGCACACTTATGATAAAGAAAAAATGATATAGAAAACTACAAACAAGCAATAAACAAAATCTGGTTTAATTCAAACACTTTTTTCTATCTATTCTTTATTTCATAGAAACGCAAATAGAAAGTAATTTGTTCTATTTTTATTTATATTTTTGACACTTCTAACAAAGATGATATTTGTGCATCTTTGCTATTCCCTAGCTAGAAATATTGCAAGACTTGCATGACTCCATTACCACCTTTGTTATTTATACAATATTCCTGCAAACAGATTCTACATTAGTACATACAGTGATTTTCAGGTTTGTATTATGTCAGTTACAGAAGCACAATAAGCAATGTTTTTTTGTTTTGTTTTTTTAAAAGCACCATCTAAATAATGGAAAAAGAGCCTCAAGTCTTGAGTGTTTTTTTATGTTTAGTTTTTTTTTACTTTAACAGGATAGTGGTATGTGCAACATCGTTTCCCTTTCATTTAGATTATGGGCCTCACCTTTTGTTTAACCCCTTAAGGACATGTGACATGTGTGACATGTCATGATTCCCTTTTATTGCAGAAGTTTGGTCCTTAAGGGGTTAAGAAAAACCATTAAAAACCCGATCAACCTACTTTTGGATCATTTGATCGCTGTATAATTAGATAGATCTCATAGAGAAGCATTTCATAAAGAAGTACTGAATTTCAATGAAGCATAGGCTGCATTTGGTATCAACCTGCTGTGTGTGACAATGCTGAACATTAAGTCCTTTAAAAACAAAAATAATCTGAATTAAGTGGCTTTAGTAGCTGTCTGGTCTAAAGCCATTAGGGGCACAATTGTTTTCTGCAAAATTGATACATTGACTTTTTTCATAAACAGCAATGTTTTACATCAGGCTTCCCCAAACTCCGGCCCTCCAGATGTTCCTGAACTACAACTCCACTGATTCTATGAATGAAATAGGCTGAGAATCATGGGAGTTGTAGTTCAGCAACATCTGGAGGGCCCGAGTTTGGGGAAGCCTCTTTTACATTGTCATACATAAGGGGCGGGAGATTATTCACTACAGTGAGAGTAAAGTGAATTTCACATTCATGGTTTACAAATCCCTTGTTTGTTTTGTTGTCTATAATAATTTACTCATCCTGAAATAAAAATAAAATTAAAAAAAAGTCTAGTTTGCCTATAGTTCTTTTTCCTGCAGTTATTTTTTGTTTTTTTTAAAAAGAATACCGATCTAGTGCAGCATTATGTAAATTCATAGTTTTCTGTACTTTTTTTTATGTAAAATGTTATAGGCTTGCCTAAAATAGGAAGAAAAAAAATCAACGCCTTCGTGGGGTGGTTCATGTTGCGCAATGTAAAAGCACACCAGGCTGATTATGTAAATTATGTAAACTTTTCAAGGTTCGGTAGAGAAGTACTATTTCCCAATACTTTTTCAGTCAAATCAATTTATTTTAGTTTATAGCCACATTAAAAAGCAAATAATATTAAACACAGTTAAGGATACATAGCATCAAAATAGATGCAAGCCAATGAAATATGGTACAAGAAAGAACAGTTGTTGATCAACACTAAAATGTGTGAGACTGCATATAATCGCTTGTTTCGGCTTCATCCTTAGGCTAAAGTCTCTACTCATGAGCGATACATAGGTAATTAGTGTACGTGTATATGGAAAACAAGGCAACATAGTACATAAAATTATAAGAATAAAAAGAACATTCACATCAAAGGACAACAACAACAACACAAATGTCTGTGGGCATTTAGGAATGGGGTGTCTACTGAGGAGATGCAGTCCCCGATTGGCCCCTATAACCTTTTGACTTGTCCCTCTCAGGGCTTCTCTACTCCTGTGGTGGGTTGTACTCTCTGTCATGGGAATGGCTGTTAGGCCCAGTGTATGGAGCCATTTCTGCAGATCATCACAGGAGGACAGGGTGAGTGTTTCAGAGGGATTCCTCTGCACCCCAATGGTATCTGATGGAGTGGTCCCTGTGCTTTCTGGCTAATGGTGTCAGCTGTCTTTTCTCGGTGAGGACAGGGAAAGGAAGGTCACTTTATATATATATATATATATATATATATATATATATATATAGGCAAGTAGAATGGCTGCACTCACAGATTTCCATTTAAAAAATAACTTTTATTATGTTTCCATAAAATCGATGTTTCAGTCCATCTAGTGGACTTTCATCAAGATGGACTGAAACGTCTATTTTATGGAAACATAATAAAAGTTATTTTTTAAATGGAAATCCGTGAGTGCAGCCATTCTACTTGCCTATATTGATAGTGAAGCCCAGGCTATGCACCCGGTCTTGGAAGTCTTAGGAGCCAGTGTGCAAGGTACAGTTCCAATTTTTTTATATATATATATATATATATATATACATATATATATATATACTCACTGTACATCCTTCATAGTTTACGCTCCCGAAGGATTTAGAATGATTCATGATTGCAGATCTTGCAGCTATTTCTCTGGTGGTTGCAATGGTGTCTCTGGGAGGTTCCGCAAGCGCTATGGCTGATTTTGTACATGAAAAGTTGACAGTGTGATAGGGTTTTCAGCACTGCATCTAATACCGAAGGAGGAGGTCAGCCTCTAAACAAATGGCAGCAGCTCTTCCCCGCTTAACTCTTCAGGTATGCCTATAAGCATATAAGCATATATTCCAGCACCTGTTGCCACCATCTGACTCAGCTGGTGGACCTTTCTGGTGAGTCCCTCCATCTGGTGTATACAGGGCCGGCGCTACCTGTAAGGCGGACTGGGCAGCCGCCTAGGGCGCCCCTTGGGAGGGGGCGCCGCCAGGAGCGCCGGCCCCCCCATGCTGCAGCCGCCCGAGCGCTCTGTAAAGAGCCTCAGGCGGCTGCAGCTTTGCCCGGGCGGTGCGTCCATGAGGGC